>MU284143.1:0-185614 GCA_022478815.1 Daldinia bambusicola
ATTGGTATGTGGGTGTGTCGGTGGCTCAACTCATAAAGAAAAGTGGATGGGCTGTGACGCTATTATTTTAGGGCTGTGTATCTAAGGCTACTGTATTATTAATAATGGTAGCGCTCCTTCTTCCCCCACCTAGGCAACTTGCTACCTGCCACCTGCCAAACTTGGGATTGCAAAGCTAAATCAGGTACTTTCCGGATTCGGCACTGTGCTCAACACCTCATTCGACGATGCATCTCTAGTTTTTTTTTTTTTTTTATGTGAAGCTACGAGAACTTCAAACAATTCTAATGCAGCTCTCTAAAAGATAGAGGTAGGCTATTTTCAATAGCTTAGCGGTTGTTTTAGAATCCATGCAGATGATAGTAATATCTCAAGTGTTACCTTAAGTACCTTGGGCAAGTATCAAAATAGTTTGAAGGGTCTAATGCGAATTATTTAGAAATCATGATCATTGCATATACCAATCGTACACCTTCTGCTTATAAAAGGAAACGGGTTGCCTACGGAAGACTATTAATGATAACCACTATGACACTTACACTATTCGATCTTCAAGATTTATTCCAAAGAAAAGATTTTATCAGTGTCATTCCTCTTAAAGGGAGTAACTACTATAAACCCTACGCATTGAATTATAACGCGTCTAACAATAAGAGCGATGTACCTAAAATATACGAAGTATGCTTTCGAGTTAAATGCCTATTGCGTTTATCACCCTGTGTCACATTATACGCAGGTACCATATCATGTATGTTTCGGATCGTTGGCGTGTAAGAAAATGTTATTACATGAGTTATGTTTGTGAACACATACGTCCGGAAGCAGTGACATTACCAAGTTATCTAGCAGAGTATCTAGCTAAATGTCTCTCATATACTATATAGGAAGTATTAAGTCAAAAAGAGCGTCGATATCATTGGGAAAGTAAAGATACAATAAATACCTAGTAATATATGATAGTCATCGTTCTCAACAAGGTACGCATAGTTGAAGTTAAACGAACGTTGCGGGGTATCTGTCTGTGTAATAACCAAGGCAACTCATATATCAATAAGTAAATACCATAATTGTAATGACATCAAAGACTAATGCTTCGACATTGTGTATCTTTGAAATGTGGCGGCAAAATAGTATGTGGTCGTCATATTAGGTAGGTACATTGTGTGGTTTAACATAGACGTTGGAATGGTGCTGGGAAGAATGTCATATTCCATACCAAAAGCCTTCCCGCATTACCACTCTTCATTTTACGGAAATGCCTTCCCATTACTGACGGTATGGACATAGGTATCCTATTCATGTTTTGCGTTACCGTAATGAAATGTGATAAAATAGTATAACGTTTACACTTAAAACGGTGTGTACTTCTCTCACGTGTAAGTCGTTTTTGAGCCGCTTGGTAACTTCAAAGTCAAACTCAGATATATCAAATGGGCAGGGTTTGATTGGAACGTTATCATAATAGGGCAAGGCTTTCTATCAGTTTTCTGTTTGTCCGGTTGGGTCTGTCCGACTCGAGTGACTGGTTGCCAAGTTGAGCTATCATTAGCCAACGTGACGCGCAACGCCGTTCGTACAGAATATCTGGCCACCTTATCCCGGATATCCGGTTTTCCCGTACTACTGACAAATTTATCTGTCGATACACCAAGTAATCATCGAGAAACGGCGCGTAGCCATAGGCTCTCAGTTTGCGTTGGTTTAGCCGTCGTTGAGAAAGGGTGGCTACAACCAGTTGGGGGTTGATTCTGTTACTATGTAAATCTCCCGAGGCCAAATAGTTCGGTTCAAGATACATCTCATTGTTGCATATTGGAGCTAGTAATCGGCGACCGTCGGATACTTATTGCTATGATTAGTGGCTATGGAGTTTTCCTAGTAAGCAACCATACACCAATGACCTTCAAGCTACGCGGTCGGGATTTGGAACGTAGGATACAAGTGAAAATAAGCTTTTAAGGTCGTTCGTGATAGGTATATCAATTCCCGGGCGAGTTGGTAGACATGGCGCTGGTCACAATTCGTCTAGAGTTGTTAGTACATATCTACCTGGTGGGTTAAATACAGGTTCTTGAGACAGTGCGAGTCAAAGGTCATGTTAAAAGGGGGAAAAAAAGTAAAGAAGAAAAATAAGACGGCTTCTGCCAGGACCCTACTCGACGCATGTCGTACTGCATTAACCATAGCTCTGCAAGAATTCCATCATCCACTGATGCTAGACACGCCACGCGCGGGCCCCCTGAATAGCGCCCGATTACGAATGTTCGTGAATCTGTCATCTATGGGCGTAATTCTACCTGTAAAAGCCATATGAATCCGGCGCCTCCAGGATCCTCCCATAAGCCTGCTAGTTTTAGATATGCGTCAGCGGCACAGCAGTCCGACCGACAGCCCGCTGGGGATTAGCATGCATACATACTATGCGATACACATAATAAGAATACGTACTAATATGTAGAAACCTAGGTTATCTAGCTGGGCAAAAAAAGAAAAAAGAAATACATGGGTTTCATTACTAGATATTGCTGCAGGTTTACATGGTCTACATAAGAGCGAAACTCTGTAGTCGTATATGAGTGGTGAAAGACAGTCAGCAAAGCTGGAGCCCGCTGACCGCTTCTACGTAACCGACAATTGATAGTAGTAGGGGACCCTGACAGCGAAGTTGACAGCCGAACCGCAATTTTGACAGGCTCCTAGTGCTTACGGGGCGGGAAAAGGCAGCACAGCGCAGCACGGCTGTCTAAGCACACACGTATTATCATAAGAGGCATGCCTAAAAGAAGTGGAAAGAAGCAATATACGCGTGGGTTACGTACTATTGTATGGCCTTATTCCTGTCGGTACTACTCTGCGTAACCAAAAGTAGTCCACGCAGTTCTGATTAGAGAGAGAGGTCTTACACTAAGCCCTAAGCCTTAAGCCCTTAAGTCTTTAAGCCTTACGGAGTTGTCCCTCTGGGCTTAGGTTAGGTAATTTGTAGTGTTAGGTAGAAGCCAGTGGTGAAAATCTTGTATGTTGTCTCCGAAGAATCCTAATGGGGGTTTGGCGTTAACGCCGCGTGGAATGTCTATCTCTGTGTAATGTTCTGATCTGCGTTCTGATACAGTACATACCTCTTTAGAATAGCTCGCAGCTGTATTGTACTGTACGTACTCGACTCTGCCACCTGACAGCATCTCCACCCTCATCGCTTCTGAGACTCGCACAGTGTAACGCCTCGCGGATTTGATGGATGGTTCTTTCGTAGGAGCAATGCGGGCACAACTCCCCCATGCATGAGGGGCGAGCAGGGGTCCAAAGTCACATCTTGCCTCCGTTCCAATGAAATGAAGGCCGTTCGACCATTTTGGAGTTGACCATATCGGGAATCCAATCCAGCTCGCTGGTAGTGGATGGATGGATGTGTCTCGACGTTTTCATCTTTATTAAGTCCGTACGTTAACAGTTATCCAAATAGGTAAGGTAAAAAAAAACCTATTCAAATGTCATTATGGCTATCTTCAGAATTGAATTTCATTATTCTATTCTTTGAAAATGGCATTAACTCTAAGATAATGACGAATAAACAGAACTGTCAAACGTAAATCAGATGAGCAACAAGAAGGCACTGGTACACTCGGAGAGTTATCGCTCTTAAAGCCGGAGTCGCAATGATTGGTTCATCTATTGTAGCGTTACCAGCCTGACTTAATATTATACCGATGCATCCAGAGCACCCAAGCATTTTTATGTATGTCTTGCACAGACCTACTTGTGTCTTCGGAAATGCATCCAAAAAAACGCCGAGGATGAGATGCCATTCATTTTGTTCGTTTTATTATTATTATTATTATCATTATTTTTTTTATTATTATTATTTACAGAGGTGGGTGCCTGGCACCTTGGTTTTACCTACACCCATGGAATGACACTTTCAACACAATATACAATGGTCCTACATCGTAGGTATTGTACGCATTATAGGACCGTTCATTCCCAAACTCGCTAAGTGAACGGGAGGCTTAGGAGGTCATCTGGGAGGTCATCTCGTAGGGGTCCGCTCGAAGAACGCGAACATCCTCGCTAGTCTCTAATAACGCGATTGCACCATGTGCCCCGTTATGGAGCTTCAACATTAGGGCCGTAACGTTGAGATAGAAAAAAAGCGGGGGTAATGATACGGTCCTGAATTGGTTCTATCCATTCAACGGGCGAGGGATAGAGCAGCAGACCCTGGAACCAGAAAAGTAGAAGGAGAAATCCATAGAAGTAGTATCGCGGAAAAAATGTATTATTACATGCGGACCATTCAAGGACGGGCGTTTAATTCGGGTTTATCGAGATGAGAGATTGCTAAGTAGAGATACACTATGTTATGCTGATGGGTTGATTTAGGTCCGTTTTTCAAGCTCTTCTGAATATAGTTGATACCCACCCCTATTCGCTTACAACTACAAAGTGGTGTATGGCTACTGTGGTATATATCGACAGGAGAAGGATTGAGATTGAGATGTCGTCAGTTTAGAGAACTGATAGCCTCTAGCCGATCAAGAAATGGAAAAGCGCCTTTTCCTTTTCTTTTTTTCTTTTTTATCCCACGAGGTAACCCGATTGCTCGTGATGCCCCCCCCCCCCGCGGGTTAGCAAACGACTTTTCCTTTTTGTGCGGTTCGGCGCGATCTTTGCCTGCCCCAGCTGCCCAGAACTTGCTGGGGCCTTGCCAAAAAAGAGAGAGAGAAAAGCAAAGTGCTAGGTTAAGGTCCAAGCAAATCATCGTTCCACTTATTAAGCCACTCCATCTTCTCGAGAGGTTGGGGTTCAAAGCTCCTTGCACGTAGCGTGGCTTTGTAGGATTGATGAGAAATTGGAGAAAGGCCGATCTGCGTTTTACTACCCTTGCCATGCTTTGCTTGGCTTCATACTATCTTGTATGTCTTCAAGGTCGCATAGTGTAGTAGTGAACGATCAGAGCTACATAGTAGGTAGTGGTAGCCTACTACATACCAAGCGCAACGATACAATGTTCCCATTCATTGTGGAAGTGTCCGGGTGGTAAGTTTGGACCTCGGACCGTAGTTAAAAACTGTCCAAAAAGGGCAATCACTAATATTGTATGAATACTATTCGCAAGAAAATACGATCTACTACCCCAGAACCATTATTGTGATCGATGTGATCGGAGACTATGGTTTATGGACGATATTCCGTCCGTAGGAACTTTTGACTGGGTGGCCATACGAAGCCGTTACCGTGCTCGGTACTATACGAAATCAAGTGAAGATCAAATACATACTAGTTAAGGATTATAAAACTTGAATTGATCAATGTCTGCGATCTCAATGGACCCCTTTATGGAGAATTAGAAACACACTAGGTGTATTTGACATAGTCGACGGCCACGATTTTCCTAGAAGCCATATTGTTCTAGACTGCTTAATTGAACGGCCACTGTAGGCTAACGAATTTAGAAAAAAAAAAAAAAAAAAAAAACTTCATTAGCTATCTTAATATCAGAAAAATGATGGGATTTGCCCTAGACCGTCGGCGAAGCGGCTCTAGTTGTAAACTATGGTATTCACATTCAATATGCTCTGTAAGCGCCGTGGCGATTCGATAAGTGTCACTCCTCTGCGCCACGAAGATGTAGCATAAATACCAATTGGTCATCTCTTCACATTCGGATGGTACTCTCGGAGTCTGGTGTCTCGCCTGATAGTCAAAGAACGTGAACCACGGCACCGGGAGAAGTCGCAGTAAAAGATCGTCCCAGCATTAGAAGTCTGGAACGGCGCTGCGGGAAGCGGGAGTTACGGCAATATAGCTTAACACTACCTTAGCAGCATCAGAGTATCGTCACCGGGATACTACGGCATACCGTAGCATGCTCGTAATTACCCGCGTGGTCTTTTTCTTACTCTAATCAGAGACACTAGGAATCCAATGTCTTAGCCGATTACATGGCTAGGGTCTCACGCCTAATGCAGTACTCTCCGTACAAGGTACCGAGTTTTCGGGATGGGGTTGCATCGAGTCGTCTTCCGAGAGCCACTAATGGCTCCCACTCCCGCTTCTGGCTGATGGCTAATGGCTGATGCTATTCCCACCCGCTCCGGCATGCTAGTTGCCATCGCAACCGCCCATGGATACCAAATCTCCGCTCCGCTCGCCTTCAAACTCGCCGTTCCCTGCGGCAGCGTGTATTGCATTGCTCTTTGTGATGACGAGAAGCTAATAGTGGAAGGGGAAGCTCCGGTGGTCTATTTCCGAACGGTCTTGGCAAGACCAGGCACGGAGAGCGCGATGGCGCCGTTGGTATCGGAGTACTATAAGGTAGAAGGTCGTGTGAGAATGGTGTGCCCTATCCGAGTCAGTGTCTCGCGTCATCAACTTAGAGAGCTATATACGGTAGGCAGACATTTTCATGATCAACATGAGATGTATGTTAGTAATAGGCAAGAGGTAAACCCTTAAAGGGGTTTTGAGCTGAAAAGGATCGCGGCGTGTTTCTCCAATGTGAGAAACAAATCAGTATTAATATTGTTTTGCCCTTACCTACCTAACTTACCCAAGGTCGGCAGACAAGCCTCAATTTGACTGCCATATGTCGTCTAGACGATTACTATTTTAACTTGTCACTTGTGGCTGAATGATATTCGACGATCCCCAACATCAGATCGAAATGTATGGGTTACATGCGGATGATGTGCAACAGGGTGTGCGGCAGCGCCGTATCATCAACTCGAGACGCAGGGATCACCATCTAAGGACCTTCGAATCAGAAACTATATTCCCCCATCTCGTGTGTAAGTATATGCCCTGCGGGAGTCTTAGTCTCCAGGTCTCGGATAGGGGGTGAATTATCAGACATGAATTTTTTTCCCAAGGCCTAGAGTTTATATACACTCATGTCTTGAACTTCTCTAGACAAGAGATTTCCCGACAACAGCAAGGAGCTACTTTAAATCGAGGAACCCAGAGAACCAGGTAACATCGTAGAGGCAATGAAGAAGTGTGTACGGAGTGTGTACGTATACCTTGGCGTAATATAATTCATGCCATGATATTGTCAGAGTCTCTGACTGTTATCATTCGATTCTCTCCTTGGTCAGTCTGGTGTTTACGAAATCTCCCTTCTGATTGGGCCGCAGTCAATTTCATCTTGTGACAGGTTAAAAGTATTTCACAGACACGAGCCATCATATGGTACGTGCACCGGCTTCTGATACAGGGCTGCCCCATGTTGGCCTTCTACTCTCTACAAATCTAAAACACCAGGCGTAAGAGATCAAATATCATCACCTTTTGCTTCGAGCTCTGGTCTCTAATTTCCTTCCTTTCTAGACTCGCAAAGTAGTAGGCGAAGCCCTGGTGGCATGGTATTTTTGTTCAATTCTCTGGTAATTCGGGCAGGCCATTGTGTGTTTTTTCACTTCGTATCTCATTCTTAATCCCCTTGCCCTGCCGCTTGGCTTCGCACGTTTCTCCCATTTCGGAGCCATCCGACAAGAAAAAGTGGTAGCGTATTAGTTTGATTTTTTTTGACGAGCCCGGCGCTTAAGTCCCTTTCTATCTTCCAATAGTCCGTGCTGAGCATCGTATTATTTTCGCTTTACTCCTCTTTTCATAATTACTACTTTCGCTTCATTTCGCTATATTCTCTTCTCCTTTTTCGGATTGCTGGTCAAGGTGTGTAAGTGCTGTCGCGCTACCCTCAAAGCCGATTTTTTGATATTACATTCTTTTGCGTCTTATTTTACAACCCACACACTCGTTCGTCGACTACGACAGCCCAAAATTTACTATACAAGACGCCGGTCGTCAATAACACATCGAAAACACTATTACACTTACTGGGGGGGGATAGAAGGAGAGAAAGTACCTCGTGTGTACTAGGAGACGGGAACACTAGCTGTGTATTTCCACCGAAGTTTTAGGGACGTCCGCTTTCGCGCAAACAGATCAAGATGGTGAACAAGGTGCTAGCGACCTTCGTGACCATGGACATTTTGTTCGTGGCCATGGGGGCTATCATGTTGGGATTTTCAGTTATCGTCCAGCAAACGTGCTTCGATACGCCGACGGAAGGAAACGAAGCAGCTCGAGACTTACTATATCGGAGATTCCCTTTTACGGCTGGAATCGTTAATGCCGTCTTCATTTTCATCACATTCTTAACTACGCTCCCAGCACTCGCAACGAATAGCAGGGGTTGGTTGAAGGTTGCTGTTTGGATGGTTGTTGTTGATGCCGTCTTCACCATGGCTATCGGTCTGAACTTATGGATTCTCACATTAAAAATGAAGGATGCATTCCACCAGATTTGGCTTTCGCAACCACCTCAAGTGCAAGATCTCATGCAAACAGCCGTAAGTATCCATAGCAGTATTTTATTATTCGGCATGTCTATCTAACCCAATTCTTAGTTCTCCTGCTGTGGCTTCAATAACAGCACTTCCCCCGCTTTCGTCACCGATGCGACCTGCCCCAGCCCTGCTGCTGCTGCCCTCATGCGAGGTTGCGCTACTCCCTTAACTTCGTTTGGAAACACATTCGTAGACAACATTTTTACCGCTATGTTTGGCATGGTCGGTATCGATGCTGTTTTAGTTATGTCTATCGCCTGTCTATTGAAGGACCGAAAGGAGCGTGAACGGTACCGCGATATCGACGAGAAGAGTGGTGCTCGAGGCACTTTCTAAACTAGCTGGCTTGGTTAAGAAACTCTCTTTGAAAATACTGTGCCAGAAAGAACTTGAGAAGTTCACTTAATACGCCGATATTTTGGCGAAGCAGCTGGGAGTCCCCCAAGATCTGCTAGGCTACTCTATTCGAGTAGGTCTTTATTGTGATTTAGAACAATGGTTAATAGCGGCTTTTATACCTGAGTACCATGCATGCTTTCAGCGTTTTCTATATACTCGAATTTATGTTTACAATAGTACCTATTTTTGTAGTTTATTCCCTAGCCGTGTAATTACGATACAAATTTACTTCAACGTCAGCTCGGTTCTCCCATCCTGTTATTACTAAGAGTTAGCGTGATTCATGTCGGTCGAAGTCGTGACCACCATGAAGGTGGTTTAAAGGGGACCATGCTCTAAGTGTAACAACTTCACTAATGTCAAGTACTTCAGGCACAGCCGCTTGTGGGAAAAAATTCTTTCTACACTATCATGCAAAATCAACAGTGAAGTAGAGCAACATTCCAAAACCTTTCACAGCTCCCGCAATAGCTAAACTTTCCAAGCATTTCCATAGATGAATTGAGGGCTAAGGGGTGCACGTGGTATGACTCTGGTATAGTGGCAACGCATATAGATTTCCAAGAACGAGCATTTTCAGAGACGCCACCTCTGAAGGAGATTAACTTGATCTCTTGTGTGTGCCAGCAATAATTGTCAATAGCATATGCCAGAGGTCTTCCATATCTTAAAGGATAACCCAGGTATGGTATATAAAGAAAGGAAACAGTTGAGGAATACTGTGAAGGTATGCCGGAGAATTGTCGACCCAATACCGTCTAACATCCATATAGACGACAACGCCCACTCGTGATTGCGGATATAACAATCTGATTTACAATCATGAGCTGAGACATGTCAATGGATAAGAGGGGAGACAGGACAGGTATCAGATTTGCGTTGCCATACTCTCCCACAAAAAGAAAATATTCGTTAAAAAATGAATAGACCACACCGTACTTCCTTCTCTTTTCCCCTCTACGCGACGTCATTCACCAGGACGCGGCAACGTCTCCAAGAGATAGTACTTAAAGGCTTCGATCGAAGGAGGGGGGCGGGGCCGGCGAGGCGGCGGACTACATCGCGGTAAGCGAGTCGGCGGGGAAAAAGTCGATCAACAGCGGGTCTTCTACCGAGAACACGAATACCCCGGAGACGGGGAGCTCGGACCGGGAAGGCTCGTGGACGGGAAATTTCGCGCTCGCAGACTTCGAGCTTTCGTCACGATGGATCGTATCGTCGTCATCAGCAGCAGCAGCGCGCACGCACACACATACAACTTCGAGAAGCTCTCTGTGCCGTCTCGATTGGAGGAGTCGCGTGCAACTAGGAATTGCTCATCTAGCGCGGATAGGTAGTGAAGAAGTAGTCGGCGTGTAAGTGTTCGAGGCCATGGCCATGCGAGCGAAGAGGAGTCGAAGGTACCAAGAACAATGTTTAGAACACACTCGACCGGTATTTCTTCTCCTCGTCACATCAAGTAATGACACGGCGTAGCCAGCAAGCGAGCGACCTACTTCGAGACAATAGATTGTCAATCGAGCTGGCGCATCAACTGCGGCTACATGAGGTTGACCGGTGACCGTGGTCGACGGGATGCAAGTTTGCTCGTCTGCATGAAAGGAGGAGGGTTACCTGCAACTCAGTTTCATCCCGTCAGAGTGGGAGACCGCACCCTGAGGGGAGGTAGCGACTTGCCCGACCTCCCGGGGGGAGATGGGGGGTGAAGCTACCTGCGCGGCAAAGCATGGATGGGAGAAAAGGAAAATCAAAAGGGGTTGCTACACTGGGGGAAGTGTTCTGTCATATATATTTTTTATGGTTTACTGTGGCGTTTTCTATAGGTTGAAATAGGGGGTTTGTATAAGGGTGTACGGGGCATCGTTCAGGAATAGGATCAAGCCTGTTATTGATTGACTATTCCAATATAAGCTTTGGCTTGCAGATTTAGCAAATCTACCTAAGTTACCCTTAAGGCCTTTAGAAATTAGCGAAAGTGTCGAAAACTTAGGGGCATGACCCCCCCTGAGCACATAATACGATGACGACGCTGGGTCTGGGGAGCACCAATACGAGAAACAACTGATTCAGCTCGTTCATGAAAATCGCCTAGAATATTCTCGTTTATTGGTCAAGAGTCGGAAAAGATTCAAGTAAGGGTTCGAATCACATTAGCCGCATCTTACCAAAAGTACGTCATCCCGCGTGTCGAGCCATGCCCTTTCTTATAGAACACAAACAGGTTTTGTTTGGCCCCCGACCCTGGGAACAACCCTAGCAGGCAATTCGATACAACCTGAGTACGTCAAGCCTCATCAATGACATTGCCCCCGCTTCTGTGGCGTTCCAGTTTCCTATTCAGGAAGGATATCGAAGGCAAGCCACATATCTATGACGGCATCACTTTTACTCGCCGTTCTCGCCGTTTACATGTCCGGCATGCCAAATCCTTGGAATTCTTAAGCATCTAGATCTAGGGTTGCTGTGGTTTTATTATGACTTACCAAAGCACGGTTGTCTAGGCCGTAAACGAATTGGATATCAGCAATAAGCTACAGATAGCCTAGGGATCAAAAGTTTGAATCACGATGACGGCGAGCGGGGCCATCCCTACAATCCAATGTTGTTTTGTGACGTCAATCCCTTTATACAAGTCACCCACGAGGACTAGAATTGTCAAAGACGGATTTTCCATGCACGTAATAATTATTAGAGATCTACATGGATCTGATAGATATCACATACCGCCTACAAGTATACTCTAACTACCTCCTCCTATGTAGATACCTACTGCTATGTAGGTAGCAGGTATCGTGCCGTGAACCGATAACCTATGCCCCTGTAACGTTATGGCGAATAAGCTATCTTTTAATATACCAGTTATTATACGATCCCAAGTCTTCCAAGAAATGATCTCATTGGTACCAACCTGCAACTCTATGACCTAACATTGCTGTAGTCGCTTCTCGAAATTCGATGCCCAAGTTTTCCTTGGCCCTGGTACACGCTGTCTTGCTTATACGTATATGTGACCACAGCTCGTCTATAAATCGTGACTCCCCCTTTCACAACTGCAACTAGGTTCAGAATTCACAGTCCAGAACTTTTTACGATACCCAGAAAAAACAGCAGCAAGCGCAACACTATTACCAACTATTATATCCACAGACAAGTCTCGAATCAAAACTTACCTGACACGTACCTAAACTATATACACAACCCAACCTATCATATCAACCTAAACCGTCATCATGGGTGCCGTAGTATCTTGCGTAAGTTCCACCTCACCTTTTCCATCCTATAGCTCCCAACCAGTTATGGCTACAGACAGCAGAAAACTAACATAACCCCAACCTAACAGGTCGAGTCCATCTTCCGCACCATCGGAAACGTCATCATGGCCATCGTCTCGGGCATCGGCAACATCCTGCACGCCATCATCAGCGGCATCGTGTCCTTCTTCGGCATCGTCGTCGGCTTCCTGACCTGCGGGTACTGCGGCGGCCACCGCCGCGCCAGGACGGGCGGCATGTCTACCGGCACGACGACCGGCACGCGCCGCGGCTGGGGACGCCGTCGCCACGCCACCACCGCGAGTCGCATCTAGAGGAGGCGACATCGCTGTAGATAAAAAAAAAAAAGATGCGCGCGCGCGCGTGTGTGAGAGACAAACTAGGCAGTCGGATTCGGATTCGAAGAGTTCGTTTCGTTTACGGCCTGGGATAATGACGATGATGAGGATGACACGCGGAGCGTTTGGTTCATGAGAGAGACGGGACTTTCCAACTGTCATATCATATTATCACGATCGGATGAGCATTACGATACCCCTTTATTTTATTTTTTTTCTTGAGTACTTCACCATCACCTGACGTTTTTATTCTTTACGCGGAGACGGGAGTGGTGGGATTACCATGATAACCTCGTACATAGAAAAACAATAGACATTTTAAATCACTATTTAACTATTATGATACTTGGTGATTTTGATTATAACGTGTTAAATATGGAACATTCTAAACTTGCGGCCTCATATAATTTATTGACTTGGGGTATATAGTTAATCGTCTATATCAATTAGATTACGGTTGAAGAATCCATACACTAGTCTCGCGGATTCTGTTCCGATAAGTGATTGAAGTTCGGCTTCGGTCATATTAGCCACCTCACGAACATTTTCCGCTTTTAGTGTTAGGTTCTTTAAGTTTTTCGGGTTGACACCTGGAACCACACCGAGCATCTCGTGGGGTTCGAGGTTGAACACTTGATCCTCCGCCTTCATATCCTTATCTAAACCTGCCCGCACTGCAGCTACGGGATCCGGCTCTTCCTGCTGCGTCTTCAATCCCTCGAAGATTTCGGCTGTTTGATAGGGGCTACTGCTCCAGATGATTCGCAGTCTTGGGAAAGCGAGAGTGAGTAACACGATTTTGGACTGGAGATCCGACGGTACCTCATTAGGGTTAACCGACTTCATATTGCCCGACAAGTCTGCGAATGGCTCTAGTGTGAAAGATTTGTTCTGGTCGAACTCGATTAGGAGCATCGGGTTCTTGTAATATTGGAACATCGTCTCGGCTTGGCTGTAGAGTCTTCCGTCTTTGAACGAACCGATTAGATCACTAACCGACTTACGTTCGACGCAGATGGTTGGTGAGAGAATATAATCTCCGACTGTGAGCATGCAGGGCACGATAATCATGTTACGCCCGTGAAGAAGAGATGGGAGCGATGAGCGGAACTCTCGGACATCTACGACGACCCTCGGAGGCTCTGCTGTAGCTGCTAATCGACCCCCACCGGCTATTCGGGTGTTGACTGTCCGTAAGAACGCCTCCTGAGGATCCTCGACACCGTGGGAATCAGTAGTCATGACGACAGACATGCTGGCGCGTTCTTTGATGAGTTTAGTGAACGAGTCCTTCTCTCGTCGGACCGTAGCGAGATAACGTTGCTCTTCAACCGATTGGCCGTAAAACATGAAGTACACCCTGACGTTTCTATCGTTATGTGATGATCTGTAGACTTCGATTCGGCGTATGAATGCGGCATCTGGTTCGTACATGATTATGTACCGAGGTTTCACTTCTTCAAGAACGTGCTCGTCCTGGTCACCATCATATGCGTGTACCACGACGAGATCCTGCATTTCGTACAGCTCAAAATAATCATCCATGTCCTCTAGTGGATCAGCCGTGATATCTTCCTTTTGGTTTGCTTCTTCACCAGTAATCTGAATTTCATCCATAAGATCAGCAACTTCATTGGGCTTCTCGAAGTACTGTGCCACACTTCCGTTTGCTGCCCTACCAGGTGCCGCGCCGGTAGCACCACCGCCACGCACTCGACGTCTCTTATTCACTGGTGCTTTGCCTTTGTACGAGCCCTGAGCTATCCGTGGGTCGACAGCTCCCTCGAGAGCCTTTTGGTTCTCTGTAAACAGGGCATTGCTAACCTGTGCAAACTCTCTCTTCCAATTTAAGTAGTTTCGAAGTCTTCTCCGCATCATGAACGCAGCAGAGGGTTTATGTGCCTCTTTATTCTGTTTCGTGTCATGCTCAGCTTTCGGTTCAACATGCATCATTTGCAGATAATCTCGGAGCTGACGAGTCGTCGCTTCATCCGAACACATAATGAGGATAGTTCCATTAGAGTCATCTCTCATTGGAGGTTCAAAGTAGAGATCTCTGTCAATCTCTTCCAAAATTTCTGCGAGGAGAGCCCACTTTGGCTGCTCTTCTAGCACTGGGCGGAGAGAGTCAACGGTCGACTTCGCATTAGCTTTCGCATTGCTAGCATATACTCTTCGCTTAGCGGTCTCGAAGATAGTATGTGCAGCATCCAGAAATAGCCAGGGGGACTGGTTTTGCCTTGTGGATCCAGGCTGGGGGGAATGAGCAGCATGAATGGTATCGAGATGTTGTAGGAAAGACACACAATCAAGAGCGAGGACCGAGTGTAGCAGACCGCGAAGCACGGTTAAATCGCTAACAATCTGCTTTGTTTTCCAGCTGACTCTATGCCAATTCGGATCCAACTGCCGTCTAACCATGACGTCGAAATTCTTTAGTAGCGCACTGTCGAGATTCCAGTCGTCCATCTCCAATCCAGAATTGCCCTTCTTTAGTTCGTGGATGCTAACTTCCACACATTCCATAATGGCCGTTTGGATGTCCCGCATAGCATCTGTCATGGGTACTTCAAGTTCGATAACCTCTGCTTTCTTCTTGCCCTCGAGGGACGCCGCAACGGTCATATGGAATCGTGGCCATAATGACGTCTTCCGGAGGAATAAATTCCTCATCATCGTAGCCAGCGGCGAAAAGCCTACTGTGAAAGGATCCGGGTTATCAGACAAGGCCTTTAGAAACCCATTCTTATTCTTTTGACGATATACCCGGATAATGAAAGCCTCGAGAGATGTGGCTATCACTTTGTCGGCATGTAAGACGATTAGTCCGGTGATGGTGTCCGGATCGAGGAGACTCGTTAATAGATCGACGACTAAAATTCGGGACGTAATGCTGTATATGCCACCTTTAGCGTACATCTTCTCTCTGGCGGCGACACTGGTGAAGTCGGTATTCACTACTGTCAGACCTCTGGCCTTAGGAGCCATGCTGATAGCAGCAGACTCAGCGAGAGCCTCTCCAATCCAAGCATTTTCCCTCTCTTCGGCGCCTACGACTATTATTAGGTTATTTCCAGCCGCGTCGTAGCTATGTAGCAAGTTGGTGACGAGGCGCATAAGGCCGAGGCCTTTGGCGATGACGACGAGTTCATCTTCGGCGCGAAGTTCTTGGAAGAGATGTTGTTGGTATTCCTAGTTTTTTAAAAACAGTTGAGTAAATTACGAATTGCGCATACAAAGGCCAGTGGACCGTACAAGAGGCAGTGAGAGCTTCACCGGTTGGGGAGCATTATTCGCAGACATGCGGGGCACGCCTTAGATAGAAGGGGGGAAACGCGACAGAAGGGATTCAAGGGACCTCGTGCATATTCAGATATAGCATCATCCTACGGTCGTGATGGCTGGATGGTTGAGATGTGATGTAGCACGTGTGCTGTAGTACGTAACTGTTTACGTATATGGTTGTAGGTTTAGGTAGGCAGCTGAGGTTAGGGTACATGTAAGGTTGAATATGTCAAATAGGCATCATTAAATTTGGAGCTAAATATTGGTCTCATTGGCTTTAATCGGCTTTAATCAGGCTGTCAGGCACGCCACTTGCAGTCGCGCTTTGGCAAATCCGGGGTTGCGAATCACCTGCCGCCGTTGTGACGCCGGGTCACGGGCAATTGCGGGCCATCAAGTTCTAGAAAGTCTAAAGTACGTCATCGCGATCGAAAGACGGTTACACCACCAAGAACGTTTGGAAACCGCCCGGATCTGTTAGGCACGTATAAAAGTAATTCGAAACCCCAAGAGAGGGGTTCGATAATTCTTAGTTTCAAATACTATTTCTAATACTATTATTTCTAATACTAGTTATTTCTAATACTACCTATTCTCGGTTTACCTTAGGTAATATCACAAAACGTTCTACTATAGTACTTCACATTACAGTTAAACACTACCTCACCTACTTCAGCTCTCTATAACAACCAAAATGCCAGACACATTCCCTGCTGCTCAGGTACGACCCTTAATATACCCTATTATTCCATAGCTTTACATCATAGTAGTAAGGGACATATTAGCTAACAGAGCAATATAAACAGACCGGCAAGACTGACGCCAACTCCAAGCCGAACCCGGCTAGCGAAGCAGCTCAGCCTCAAGGTGCGAAGCTCTTCGCAGCCCACAATGCGCACCCAGGCCCGGTCATCCCCCAAAGCATGCCGGAGCAAGAAGGGACTAAGGAAGAAAGGCAAGCCAGGGCTAAAGAGTTGAACAAATAGAGACTTGTTTGTGAATGCACATAAAGTCTACCTTGGTAATAGTGGAAGGTGTTCTTATAGATTATAGCGAGATGTAATGGTATTAAACTGGAACAGCGTCCTAGGTGTACTGGGTACCTAGGTACATGTAGTCTCGAGACCGCTTGAGGGAATACGCCGTATGCAATGAACGAGCATCATGACAAATAAAAGGCAGTAAGACAATACCTGTTACTTACTTCCTACCTAGGTACACAACCTACTATGGTATTCTTCATCTCAATTAGATAAATATGGCTGCCTGATTGCTTGTGAGCCCATGTACTCTCTTGCCTAATTGTCCTAGAGAAGATGATGGCCTTTGGGCATAAATATACCCTGGTTTACCGAGCTTAGAATTCAATTGACCGCTTTATCCGAAGGTGAATAAAATTGAGATGAGCAACTCGAGCTTTTGGCGGGGCATTATCCAAATACACGAGTGGGACATCCAAAATGCGCCGAAATGTGGCGGTGCCTATTGTGGCTTGTTTCATTTTCGACGGCCTTCAAGAAACTCTATTGGTTCAAGTCCTACTTTAAGCTGGCTTAGTCAGACAACGCTTGATGATGTCGGGGCGGGTTTCGTGCAGATACATCTATCCTTGGTCACTTCATGTACATTGTCACGAAACACTATTCCGAAATTACTACAACAGTAGGAGGACAATGTCACTCACGAGATAAATGAATTAAAAAAACAAAAAAACAAAAAAACAAAAAAAACAACAACTTTTCTCCTCCCATACAATATTCCTCCGCTTAACTCCTAAACTAAAATCCTTCCCTTTAAAAAAATTACAACCCATATTTTCCCTGTTTCCCCGAGTAAGGACTAGCTGGGTCTACTTTCTGAAATTCGAAATTCGGTTGCCTCCCCCAATCGCCTCTCTTTTCGACATTCAACGTAACCAACCAACTGCTACTTGGCACCCCGAACTTGCGTAACCGCCAACCGACCGCATTTTTACGCCAGCTTCCGGTGCAATCCTACGGGTAGCCGCGCACGCTTCATGTTACCCAATCCCACCAGGCGCAGATAGGCAGCCTTGAGGCGTTCAACTACTTCGTACATTATATTGCAATTGCATATGTCAATTCAAATGATTGCTTAGTAGTACTTACTCGATCATTTTACGTTTAATTTTAGGGAAGGTTGGGGATAGTGACCGACTTTCTCATGATCTCTTCCCTTCCTCTCCCCTATTTCCCTTACATCATCTCACAACCTCCTTACAACTGTCACCATGCCGTCTATCCTCAGCGAAGAGGATAAGGAGACCGTTCGACGAGTAATACCAAAACATACCAACAAAATCCACGCTGTAGCCGTCGCGAGATTGTACGTCGCATACCCGAATACTTCAAAATGGACCTACACAGGCCTACAAGGAGCTATTGTGCTCTGCAACGACCTCGTGGGAAATACGTACTGGCTGAAACTGGTTGACGTATCTGTAAGTCTTCGCTCGACTATACGCACTGCACCCCCTTATTTCTTTCTAACAACGTCTAGTCTGCCGGTCGGGGTGTAATATGGGATCAGGAAATATTTGAGAACTGGTCCTACAACCAGGACCGAACCTTCTTCCATACTTTCGAGCTCGAAGACTGCCTCGCAGGCCTATCTTTCGTTGACGAGAAGGAAGCCAAACAATTTAAAAAGAAGATGGATGATAGGGAGAAGAATGCGTCCAAAGCTACCAAAAATACCCCTTTTGGTGGAGCGACGCAACAACCACACAAGACTGGGTTCTTTGGAAGTATATTTGGAGGACATAGGCACACTTCAGCACCCTCAGCTCCCACACCGCCCGAGTCGCCTCGAAGTAGCGTCCCACCTGCTCATTCCCATGCTAGAGCCTCTTCCGGAAGTGTTAATGGTTTCCACAAACCAGCCTCCAAATTCGCTAAGCTAGAGGCCTATGATCCTAACTGGCGAGATAATTTTGGAAATTTCCTCTCGGAACAGGGCCTCACGGACGAGTTCATTAGGGAAAACCAAGACTTTATTGTCGAGTTCTTGAAAGAGCAGGGTACTGGGTTATCTGAAAATGGGACATCACGTTCTACGCCAGCACCACCTCCGCCGCCTCCACCACCATCCAGTAACTCAACATCTAACGGGTATAATGCGCATGGCCATGGTCGCATGCCCCCTCCTCCCCCACCGCCTCCTCCTGGAGGAGGTCGCTCCGTGTCGGAAAGTATAACATCGTCAGGCTCGCGTCGTGGAGCTCCTCCACCCCCTCCTGCACCTCGCAGGTCCGGCAAGATAGAGCTTGTGCATAGAGAGCCAACACCACCAGAAGAACCAGTACCACCTCGACCCCGGTTTAATGCCCCTCCCCCGTTACCAGATGCTGGCAAATATGCACATACCGATAGCGCACCCCGTGCTCCACCCGGGCCAGCACCTCCCCCACGACCGCCGAAGACGCCGGTAGAAGACCACGAGGAGAAACCCACGGGACATAAATTTAGCGTGCCTCCTGCCTTTACTGGTCAGAGGCATAACCAAGCACCTCCACCCCCGGCTAGAGGTCCGGTGCCTCCACCGCCAAGGGAGCAACCTCAGTCTGCACCACCACCACTCCCTCCTACTCTTCCCCCAACTCTCCCTCCGAAAGTTCCTGTTCCAAGTACTGCAGCGCCGCCGCCGGCACCTGCACCACCTCCACCTCCTGTCGTATCTCGACCAACGCCCGCGCCTCCTCCACGAAGCACACCTCAGCCGCCAGTCCCACCACCAAGTGCACCGGCACCACCGCCTTTGCCTCAGTCATCGGCACCACCGCCGCCACCACCCTTACCTGGTGCTAGCTCTGGTTCTGGTGCTCCACCTCCACCTCCACCGCCTCCTCTTCCGTCTGGGGGTGCAGGTGCTCCTCCTCCTCCGCCGCCGCCACCGCCTCCACCCGCGACTGGAATACCAGCAGCACCGCCACTGCCGCCTCCCAATCGCGACTCAGGTTACTCTTCCGGAGTTCCAGCTGGACCGCCGGCTGGGGTCCCCTCCGCGGATTCTGGGCGCTCTGCAATGCTTGAAAGCATCCAGAAGGCCGGTGGAATTGCATCACTCAAAAAGGTGGATAGAAGTCAAATCAGAGATAGGAGCGCTGCAGCAGTTGGTGGCGGGGCAGATACGGGGCCGCACGGTAGTGGATTGCCACCCGCAGGCATTGCCCCAGGAGGAGCCGGAGGCGGAATGGCTGATGCGTTGGCTGCAGCTCTGCAGAAGCGGAAGGAAAGAGTTCGCGATAGCGGTAAGTTTCTATCTATCTCAACTCAGATTGATATGCCGATACTAACACCCCCAAAGATGATGAGAAGAGTGATGACGAGTGGTAGAGCCTCATTCACAAGATTCATCCGAAAGAAAGCAGAAGTTATCCTGTTATTATAGGATAGGCTTAGTTTCCGAGCTTGGAGTGCAAAGTAGGTCTAAAGAGAAAGGAAGCGAAAACGTCTGGCTAGTCGTAGTTAGTAGGGCAACCTAGGAAGGTGATGGCTTTGCAAATCAGGGGGAGCTTCATCTGCTAAGTTATCTCCAATGGGTTGCGAAGGGACTAGACGAACGTAACTGCCTGGGCAACCAGTCGTCCTTCTATTAAAAGGAAAGACTTCAAAGTTATTTATATACAAACAAACAAACAAACAAACAAACAAGTATCATCAAGACAAGCATGCAAGGCGGAAAAAAGAGGATGGTATTCTATTCGCTGTAGTAGATCCGAGTTCTACAGTCAGGTGAGGGCAGAGTAAATGAGAGCAGCAGTATATCGCTTAAGGGATGGGAATGGAGGAAGACTCGTTAGGAATCTGGCAGCCTTGCTGTTGACGCTCGGTGAGCCTACACGCAGAATGAGATTATAGAATACGGGGCTCGAGTACGTCAAACAGGTCCAGGTTCAGGTTCAGGTAGCGCGGGTTGTGGATTCAGGGTTGATTGCATATCAATTATTGACTTGGAGCTTTTAAGCCTGGTGTAGGTTTTGGAATAGAGAAGTTTAGAGAATTGATAGCCTCAGAGATAAATGCGAACCACGGAAAGACTTTTTTATTAAGATAAAATTGGATTGGCATCATGTCACGAATAGGAATCTAGTAACAGCGAGCGATGCTGAGAAAAGAGGCATTTGTATTGAAAGCTAGCAGCAACAAACTAACAACGTATTGACAGTCGTTCCTCGCGATGCGGATTCATTATGATTATGCCGTCCATGTCCCAATAAAAAAAAAAAAAAACCTTTTTTCCATCTTTCGTCAATGCTAGAAACCCACCGAGCTAGACTGGAAAGAAAAAGAGAAGAAAATAGTGATATTTAGTAGTAGAAGAAAAATAAGATAATCATCGCATCTAATCTGCCAAACGACTAAGGCCCATGACGTCTCTCCCACCATGTACCTCGCCCGCTTGCTTGCCATCAGAGCCGCATCACCCGACTGTCGTGGAACCCAGACCACAAAGGGGGGGGAAATCGGTACATTCCGGGTTTGAGAGAGAAGACAGGCTTTTTTCCCCTGGTCTCCAAGGGTTTGCTACAGAGTAGGTTTGTTGGTAAGGGCGGTAGCGAAAACCAGAAGACCAGGTGAGTGATACTTTGTTCCCCCCGTCCACGTTGGGAGGAAGGAAGGGAAGGAATGAAAGATGGGAAGAAACTAGATGTCGTCGATGTCGACCTCCTTGCCGCCGGCGCCGCCAGCCTCGTCGGATTCGGACTCGCGGTCCTCGTCGAACTCGAAGCCGCACTCGCCCTCGTCGCCGGGGCCGTAGGTGTCGGTCTCGTTGATCTTGGCGCTCTCGGGCAGCTCGCCGTAGGCCTTGAGGGAGCGGGCCTCGTCGGCCGAGTACTTGAGGATGACGTCGCCCTTCTCGTCTTGGTAGTCTCGCAGGGACAGTAGGATGATGTCACCATTATTGATCCAGACTTTCTTGCGCAGCTTGCCTCGGATGTGTGCCAGTCGCTTCGCGCCGTCGAAGCACTGCGCCTCGAGACGGCCGTTGCCGAGCATCTTGACTACTTGGGCATATTCTATTTTTTTTTGTGTCGCCTCAGTTAGCAAATGCTAATTCTTTGTTTATATTTTGAACGGTGGACCTTGGGTAGGTAGTGGGGATGTAAAATTATTATTATAATGGGGTTCGGAATATGCGACGTACCTTGTCCATCCTCCTTGAAGGTCAACTCGCGCTTTTCGTTATCGTTCTCGTTCTTTCCACGACGACGATTCTTACCACCCTATTGATTAAATGTTAGTAAACTCAAATATCGGAAGTTTACGACCCGCGACAATGTATTGAAGGGTATAAAGTGTGGAAGCTGTGGTCAGCTTGTAAAGTGGCCCAATTTACTATTTATTTCTCTTTGGAAAGTATAGTAAATATGAAATCCCCATTATAAACGTCCCTAGCAATATCTATTTGAATATTGCTTTTTTGGGTGGCTGTTATCTTGGGGCAGGATCGAGTTCACACAAGTTTGACAAGACAGAAGCAATGAAAAATGATATATAAATTAGGACATGTGGCGGGGTTGATATTGGGACATTGCACGCACCTTTCCCTTATTCTTAGGCATATTGACGGAAAATTAGACAATCTTGGGGTATGTATCTGGTATAAAATGGTATGCGATTTGCTATGCTTGATGTTGAAGATTGCAGTCGAGAAGATATCTCAGACTTCGGGAAGGTTGTTGATTTTACAGGAAATACGTTGGTGACGGAGGGGCAGGCGTTTAAATATCATCTTAGCACTAATGGTCAGTGAGTAATAGTGGGGGCAAAAGCATTCTTATATTTTCCCTTTCATAACTTTATTGGACATAAGCGCAGTGCATGGACAATAAGCTACCTGTTGCACAACAAGTTTTTAATTGGGTATCAGAGGTTATATGCCCGACTTTTTTAAGTGGCTGTACCACCCAAGGTAAAGATACCTCTTTAGCTCAGTACCGGCTAACTAATTGAGTAAATGTATTTTTGCTAGCTTAGATTTAGTGCTCTTTAGTGCTATTCAGTGCTATTTAGTGCTACGGACATTGGAAAATTTACATTTACAAGGCTGAAATTCGAATCATATTAAATCATAACTTTAAAGGACTTCAAACCACGCCACTTTGCTCTGACACATCCCATCAACAACAACACCCGTGCTGACCAACATTCTCTATGCTCACTCGGCTTACTTGGAGCTATGAGAGGGGGCAGTTAGACGGGGCACGGCCTAGGTAAATCATGACAAGCTTGCGTCTTGCCCGACCCCTGGGGAAACCATGGCTTGGATGTTATGGACGTTGTGGACGGTATGAACGGTATGAGGGGCATGCTGCTCTCCAAAGATGCGTAAGCGATGAGAGGGGATTTACGTTTATGGATGACCGCCGCTCCAGACGCCCTCAAGCAAGAAACTATTCTAGTGGTTTAAATATACCAACAGGCGACGGGGTCATCCAGCCAGGTACACATGTCCTCGATTTCTGCAGAAAGTACCAAATTTCGTTCCCCTCTATTCTGCGGCGTGCTTCAGGTGTGCAGTTGACGCCGAACCCGCTCGGGATTGGCATTATGATATCCGAGAAACATTGCTTCAACAAGCATTCTCTGAGATACCTGGACAAATATGAACAACCTTTTACCAAGACGATTTTTGATATCTACATCGCCCAGAAGAAACAGCCACTGTGGTATTCGGTCTTCTCTGTTCCCATCACCACGCCTCTCCCGTGTAAAGAAGGAGCAAGAAGGTTACGGCATGCATTTCGGGATGCATTGGCTGCTCGCGGATATGATCGAGACGGCAGGAAGGTAGATACGAATGGCCCTATTGCGGATATGCACGGGACGGTGAGCCTTATTTGCGGAGACCCGAAGGCTGCTTGCAATCTAAAATTCCCAGAACTTTTAAAGTATACCAACAAGATCGTGGCTGGCATTGAACATCTGCTCGCACGGGACAAGTACGGCGTTTTCATGAACCCAGTCCAGAATCAGAGATCAAATAAGGGCCAGCCCGGAAGAACTGCGTGGAAGGGGATAGATCGTAATAAGGCCAAACCACAAGACCGAGCCCGGGCTTACAGATGATATTAACTCTCAACGCTCACCCTTTACCCCCAACTTATGTTCGATAGGCTATATGGGATATGGCTATGCGTGACACATACCCAAGCTGTCGCTCGGCTATGAAGCTGAGACGGAGAGTGGAACCAACAAGAGGCAGACGAGATGCAACTTCATCATACAGACCTCGGGTTACCTACATGTATGTTCGTAGTAGTAACCAGTATATTTTTATGTATAGAAGATATATGTATGTATATATTATATCGTAATGAATGAAAAGCTAGCGATAGTCATATTGACTGCTGTCACATGCCACCCATGTACAATACAATATCTCATCCTATCGCGCGTAAGTTGTAAACCGTAAAGGAGGAGGTACTTAGGTACTTTACCTAGGATGTTTGAAATTACATAAGGTACTCGGTACTAGTTATCTTAGGTACCTTAGGTATTTCTTGACACGCGGAATCGAAATCAAGGTACAAACTCAGGCACGTTTTTACCTAGCAAGCACCCCGGCAGCCCAGACGTTAGGTACCTAGCAGGCCTCCAGAGACTGCATAACTAAGACGTGCCATCATTGATCTCGTACCTCAAGTTCTATCCACTACAACTTTCATCGTCAACATAATATTCCCACTTTATTACGAACCTCACAAGTGTCTTCATTGACAATGCTTGTTTCTCTCACCGTCGGCAAAGTTGACGCCGGCGTAACTGTTCTACTAACCCCTGATAAACGCTTGGTATGTCTGATTTATCTACTTTTTTTTTTTTTCTTTTTTTTTTTTTTGGTCCTTCCTGTCGCAATTTACAATTATATGATGGATGCTTCAAGTTTAGAAATCCTTCTTGCCCTAAACCTGAATACTTGGTCAATTCGTCTATCCACTTTTATATCAGATCTAATAGATACATCTAGATCGAATTCCCCTCGATCTTATTACCACCAAACATCGTTTCTGGTTCCATAGTCGATATCACCGTCTCTCGCAATCACGAATCCGAAGCTAAAGCTGAGGCCCAATTCTCGGCCCTTCAAGATCGAATATTCTCCTCCTTTGGCGCATCCGAACCCAGCACACCTGTCCTCCGCTGCCGCAATGCTACCCAGACCTCTGTAGTCCTCGAGTGGGACCCTATTGAGCTTGCCACCGCCGACCTCATCTCCCTATCCCTTTATCGCAATGGACAAAAAGCTGGGAATATTCCCCGGCCTTTGCACATGCACAGCACCAAGATCAGCGGCCTTGCTGTCGATACCGAATATTCTTTTCACCTAGTCCTGCGCACCACCGCTGGCACTTTTGCCAGCAAGCAGGTCGTTGTCCGCACCCATAGGATGACTGACTTAAGCGGCATTACCATCACTACGGGAATCCTACCACCCCACACACGCGAGGAACTCTCCAAGGCCGTTGAGCGCATCGGCGCTAAGATCGTCGACGGTGTGCGCATTGATACCACACATTTTGTTACCACCGAGGGCCGCGGCGTACCGTGGGAGAAAGCTGTCGAGATGAATATTCCTGTCGTACGACCAGAATGGGTCGAGGCTTGCGAGAAGAATGGTCGTATCCTAGGTGTCACCAAGTTTTACTTAGATGCTGTAAGACCTGCCCCCTCGGGAGGAGGCGAGGAGGCGCAGAGACCAACGCCATCTTCAGCGCCGACACAGCAGAGCCAAAAAGACCTTCCACAACCGCCATCCCAACCCAGCCCCAATAAGGAAACGGAAGCCAAGAAAGAGGAGGAGAAGAGCGAGAGTAGCGAAGAAGAAGACGACGAAGAGAAGGGAGGAGATGAGGAGAAAGTAAAAGCTACCAACGAACAGAAAGTAAGGTTTGAAGATAAGGATACTCAGAAGGTCGCACTGCGACCGAAAGGTGAACAGCAAACTGCGGAAAAGGACGAGGAAGAGGAAGAGCCGGAGAAAGAGAAGGAAAAAGAAAAAGAGAAAGAGAAAGAAGGCGAGGACAGCTCAGACGACAAGGGCCCCGCGCCATCTCCCGGTGATGAGGCGTCTTTCCAAAATGTAGAGCTGTAGGTTGCGGACCAAACCTTGAAAATATAGCATGGAGTTCTCAGGGGTTTCCCAAAGATACCCGGTACAGGTCACAAAAAATGGTGGTTGTCAAGTCAACCTATTAATATACCTGTATAGTATGAACGGCATTGCCTTCGTACTCTTTAAGAGAGAGTAACTACTCGTAATTCTGATAATTCACGACTGCCTTTGAGAGGCGCATTACCCAACAGACTGCTAGGTGGCTTAAGCGTAATACCTATACTAGTAGACTTAGCAAGACCCCATCGATATACTTTTACTTCTATGTAGATGGATAGATGGAGGAAGTGTTCCGATCCGGTTTAAAATTACTTTAACCCAACCTATATTTCCTCATCCACCAGCATCGCCTCGCCCTAAGGCAGAACCTCCTCTCCCCGATGATCCCAACAGCGGCCCCTATCCGTCTCCACGTCCCTCGTCCGCACCACCTCCAGCATCCGCTCGACAGCGTACTGCGGATCGAACAGCTGCTCGGCCGGCACCCGGTCCCAGTACTCCCGGCTCAGCCCCGTCCGCACCGTGCCCGGGTGGTACGCGATGGCGGCGGCGGCGTCCCCGCACCGCGCCCGCAGGTGCTGGTCGAACGTCTTCGTCGCGCTGTTCACCCCCGCCTTCGACGCCCGGTACGTGTACCACCCGCCCAGCCGGTTGTCCGCCGTCGAGCCCACGCGCGCCGAGGCCGTGAGCCACGTAGCGTGCTTGGGGCCGGGCGTGTCAGGAAGCGCAGGCTCGGCGGTGGATGTCGCGACGCTTCTCCGCGGGAGGAAAGACCCGAACCACTTCATCAGGAGCAAGGGGCCTAGGGTGTTGATTTGGAAGGTGCGCAGCGCGCGCGCGTAGTCGATGTCCCGCGGGCTTTTCTCCGGGTGCAGGACCCCCGGGAGCGCGAACGCGAGACGCAGGTGGTGCGTTTCGGGCGGGAAGAGCCGGGCGGCTTCTGCGGAGGCGGATTCCAGCGTGGCTTCGTCTGTTACGTCTACGCGAGTTATGTGCAGTCGTTCGGACGCCGAGGATATCGCTGCCTGCTCGTCTTCTTTTCCCGTAGATTCGTGGGATGAGGACGGATATAGGTTCTCGAGCATAGATGCCCGCACGCCTGGTAGATCGGTCCGCGCCGTCGCGAGGATCGGAGCGCTGGTGGTCCGGAGTAAGTGCCGCGTTAGGGCGTGGCCGATCCCGCGGCTTGCGGGGGAGACGAGGACCCAGGGCTTAGACATTGGGTATCCTCATATCCCTCCCTCTTTGGCTTGTTTTTATGTGTTATAGATTACTGGCATTACAGTTTAGGGTTGGAAAGTAGGAATATATTATTGATGATTCATTACTACCGTCGCTCCTGTAAGATTTACGCCTTAAGGGGGGGCAGACTGGGAGTATCTCGAAACATGAGGAAATAAAATCGTAATTTATTTAAAGTTGCCTGTTGACTATCTCGACTTTACCATTATGCCCTCTTTACTGCTCGATAATAGTTAAGCGTGTTTAGTAAGAATGTTGTCCAAACCGTTACCCATCACCAGCGTACGTGCTAGAAGTAGGTATATCCCACTCCCGCATCAAGCATAGTTCAAGTTGAATATGATTCGACGATTATTCCTATCTTCGGAGGATAATCAAACTATCATGGCTCATTTTAATAATATCACCCTAAGACAATATACCGACCCGAAGGCATAGACGTCAAGTTCGAGACCAATAAGTCAATTCATTAGGGCCTATATTTTATTTGAGCCGTAGGTTGGACACTCTGTAACCATAGTAACGCCTACGCTTTATGCTCCCTTAGATTTTCACATGAGTGCCAAAATAGTCTTTCTCCGGATGTTCATACTCAAAGTTGATTTTTAGCTGTTGATCATGTCTAGAGATGTCAATACTTCTCCCCCCTTATCAAGGGAATGAGAGACAACGGCGAGTCAAGAAGCGGATTGGCATATGACTTTAGGTACCAACTGTAGCCACCGTATATTGTATTACTTGTGCCTATAGGGGATGATCATAGTTGCCACGACCTATTCTTGTTTGGCTCGTTACTTTATCCCTAAGTGTACTCTTCAGATAAATATAGAAAGTAGATGGCTTAGTCACAAGTGAGAAATTCGAAGTCGCTTTGAATGCATGCTTCCTCAGAACTTCTTGGTGATGTTGAGCAATCTCGAGTCGGACTGGTGGGACAAGCATTTCCATACACGGGGCCGAAGCGGACGAAAAAGGCGAGCTCAGGAAGTGCTGAGACATGTGTGAAAAGCAGTGTGGGAAGAGACAGGGATGTCAATCTTTACTATCCCTGCGAAGATCCCGGGAGCTTCGAGTCAAACTTAAAATTGATGCTCTCGAAAGTTTGACACGATGATGACTCGTCCGATCATGAACAACACCCATAAACACCGATTCTACGAGGAGCAAAGAACGATGGGATATATGCATACTAGAAGACCTGTTGAATGGAGATCCGAATGCCCAAGAGCAGACATTATAGGTCCCCAGTAACTGCTCCGAAGTACGAGCATAGCAATCAATATTTTTACGGGAGTGGCTTGGGGTAGATTGCACATGTTTAACTTGTATACGACTTCTCTCCCCTGCTTTGACAGCTTTCCAAGTCATCGCCGGCCCTGACCTAAATAATGCCAATTAGTAAAAAGAAAAAAAGAAAAAAAGAAAGTCGAACGTGGGGCTAAACGTCAAAACTTTAGCGTCTTTCATTTGCATTCTTTTGAGACATACCTCAGAGATATTATCTACCTGTTATGCTGCTACGCGGTGGAATGCCCTACGTTGTCTGTTATTATCTGTTGCTTCTCGCCTTCCACATCCTAAATGTTCATACTTGAGGTAACTTGAGATGGTCTATGAATGCTGCCACGCTCATCCAGGCCAGGACCTAGAAAGCTGTAAACTCAGTTGTTCTACTTCTCCCAGTTAGGCTAGCCAGTCCCTCTTCTGCATACATAGTACGTCGACCGCAAGCTTCTAGACAAGCTCCTCCTACCTGTTACTCACCGTGTCTAGCATGGGTGGTTGGTGAATTGAGTTTATCGGTTAGTTGCTGAACTCTACAGTCTCACTTCTTTAGTTCATTATTTTGCCCTAGAGCTCTTCCCCTATTTGTGAGATTCTCATTTTATCTGCCCTTACGAGTCTTTCATTGGTCCTCTTGCTTCTCTTCTTGGAGGTCGGCAGGGTCTCGTACAGTTTGCAAAATTTTTAATATCTTTTTATAGGCTGTCACCGCCCCTGCACGAAGATTATATTACGAGCTAACCTCGAGGCAGTCCCTTTTCATATCAGATTCGGATCAGGGATAACCAGAGCTGCAGAATATCCGGTACTAAATGCTCTATGCCATGTCCATGATACTGGGTAGGGGGCGGGAGGAGTTGAAGTAATTGTGGCGTACCATTGTCATTCCTTTACGCGTGAATGATAGCGTCGCTTGAGAAATAGAGTTTCTATCATCCCGTCGTCTCCGCTTAAAAAAAAGATTTTAGTATGGAGAGCATCTTCTTAAAGTCGATCAACCTGGGGATCCTCGTGGAAAAGGAAATCGTTGTCCAAACAAATCATGAAGTCGACGGAGACTTGGCCGCGTCCTACCCGCCATCTATCGTATCTATCGTTCACTCTGGATCCGACCTGAGGAGGGGAACTATAACTTCTGAGGCGCAAGAGATCGCATCGTCTCGTCCTCACAGCAAGATGGTTCCCCGTCCTGACGTCAGGGAGAGGGACAATCCTGAGGAGGACCTCGCCGACTTTTTCCGCAGGGAGCCCCCTCCAGGGAATTTCATGTCGATACCCGACGATGTGAGCGTTTACTCAGTCCGTAAGAAATGGGATGTGTTCAAGGTATTTGGAAAAAGGCGGAAGAGTCGCAAGCGTCAACCACCACTCATCAGACTTCCCGATACAGCTATCTCCTCTAGAACTATCACCGGTCATCGATATATCGCTATATCGATCCCTTCTGGGTACTCGCATGCTGAGGCAACTCCCGCACAGCAGCAGCATTCGATATCAAGGACCACGGAAACGAATCCCCGCCAGGGAGTTGGCCCAGAACATAACCCAGCCTCTGAGCGTGATGCCCAAGCTCCGAGGCCCGTAACTGGGAATCGCGAACCACAACCCTTGACATCGTTCGAACCAAGCTCATTAAGACATCCAGAAGCTTTAAGTTTACTTGCATCTCCTTCAGGGAATCTGTCTGGACTTTCAACAGTAGTGTCACAAGAAGGAGCTAACTCTGCGAAGGGCAAAGAACCAGATAGAAAGAATAAACCTCAGAGAAGTCTATCTAGCAGATTGCCAATAAGTTCCTCAGAGGTCAGGAGGACAGCGTCACATACCGAGCGGGAATCCCGATCTCGTACAAGGAGTGCAGAAGGACGGGGTAAGGAAAGAATGAAAGCACCCGATCTTGCAGGACTCACAGTTGGAGTGGTCCCTAAAATAATACAAATCCCACCTCCGAAAAAAACTGGCAAGAGACCGGCAACTAGCGATGGTCTTATGGCTAAAGACACATCAAGGAATGCAGGAAAATCCCATGGTACCCCTCGCGCTCTCTCGGCGAACCTATTATCTGCATCAGCTTTACCAGTACGAACTTCCAGCAAAAGAGCAATCGCAGCAGCAACGGCAGCAGAAAATGTTACTTCTCGTCGGCCGCCGGTGGCTAGTAGAGCTACTAGTTCGAATAACGGCGGCGGTGAGCGTAGAGGCAGATCTGGTCCCCGCAGGTCATTTACCGAGAGTCTCATGACGACAGAGTCCTCGCCTAAGGTGCTGAAAGCCGAGACAGCTACGGCGTACCAATCCGTTCCCATAGTAGTCCGTCCGCCTTCGAGGCTCGAGATTGACTCGCCCCTTAATCTCAACTTCCCCTCCCCACCTGAGAATACAGTCAATCGCTCAGCGCAGGAGAATATTTTATCGCCACCCGCCGCAGCCGAAGGAGCCACGGGACGCAGGGATCGCGTTAAGGAGCGGAAGAAGAGAGACATGGAGAAGTTGAAGGCCCAGATGCACCAGCCCCCAGCATCGCGTTTTCTCCAGGTTGAGCCGCGGGCCGAAGATGCCTGGCCGGAATCTCCCGTTCTGGGGCGGTTTAACCAAGAACTAGGTTCGCCACGCTCTAGGCCGTATTTGGCGGGGAAAATGTCCGATATTGGCCCGCTCCGGCCCGGCGCGCAAATCGAATCACCATACCTATCACCGGAGGGTGGCTCGAGGAAACGACGCGGGAGAAGCGTTAGCGCCCCCAACCTAACGAGCTCCTCATCCCCACCCTCTCCTCCCCTGGAATCCCCAAAAGCGCCCTGGAAAGACAGCACGTCTTACTACCGACGGAAAGAACGGCAGGCGGAACACGAAGAAGCAGCGGCGAGGAGGGCGCGGCACGCAGCGCACGCGCTGGCGGAGCAGAAGGAGACCGAGGAGCGGGCGATGCGCCAGAAGCTTCTGCGACGGTACGAGAGGCTAAAGGAGAGCCGAGCGAAGGACATGGAGAAGCGATTACGCAGGTTAGAGCGGAACGGGGAGGTCCTGATGCAATCCTTGGTCTCTCTGATGGATACTCTAAACGCGCTGCTGCAGGACCGACAGGTTCTACCGCGCAGCGCTTCCTCCGCATATCCGGCGACAAGTTCCATTCCGCGACCACGAACACAACACCATCAACATCACCGAAGGTCCAGCGAGGGACGGACTCAATCGTTAAGGTCTGCACGAAGCTCTGATAACCCGCTTGAAGCGCTGCGATCGCAGCAAGAGCAGCGAGGATCTGCTTCTCGGAGATACCATGCTCGGAACCTGCATCCACCAGGACAAGGACGGGGCAGTCGAGAAGGCCACCCAGGCACAGGACGACGAGCTCAGCAGAGTGGAAGAAGGGAAGAAACCGGCGAGACAGGCACCGGTGTGCGCCAGTCAACCTTAGAAGCGCTACAGGCGCAACTGCAGTCTCACCCTCACGGCAGCGCTCGGGCTCGTCGGATTTTAAGCTATTCCAGCAGCATGAGCAGCAGCCGCAGCTCCGAGACGGGCAGCCTCGAGATCATGGAGCCGCTTATGCGCGAGCTGCAAGAAGCAGCAGGGTACGGCGTCGAGCGGCGTCGGCGGGGAGAACGCGCGGAAGGGGGCGGGACGACTCTTGGCGAGAGCGACGTATTTAATCTCTTCTAATCTGGGAAAAGTCTGTTGCCTTATATACCCTCCCTTTACATCTCTATTATCTCCTTTGTTTTATCAGGATCAAATTACTTACACTCTACCCGAACTTGCTCTTCCCCTGGAGCGATTTTTTTATACACACGAAATCCGAGGGGCCAGAGCGGCGTACAAACAATATGTTTCCCTCGTGGTCTCCTACCTACCTCGTTTTTCTTTTAATTGTTGGAGGCTAGAAGGGGATATCATGGAGGATATGGCTTCTGGAATGATAAGCATATCAGTAGTGGATGTTTACTTAATATTGGGTTGTACGATCATTAGCTTATGTACTTATTAGCACTCGTATTATCGTCACGCCTTACTGTATTCTTTGGACAGAATACGGATACCGTTTTTGGTTGTTGTATAATATAATCACCAGGTAGACGACCGTCTCTCGAAGTAATCGAATGAGAGTAATTAAAGAATCCTCAATGAAGAATCCGAGTTTATTCGATATCAAAGTAAAGGGTATACTGCTGCTCTGATGGGAATGTTCAGACGAATAGCGTATTAGAGGATTTTTAACGCTTACAGAACTGCAGAATAATACGACAATAACGTGATAAAAAAAAAAAAAAAAAAAAAATAGCATACGGACAAGTATTGTAGTTCCATATGATATTATACATGAAGATGGTTGAGATAGTAGGCATCAGATAGGCAGGGATAGATAATCAGTTAGGGTTTACCTAGAACTTAGGCCCTATATTGAAGGCGACCTATAAAAAAATATCGCTCCAAATTGAACATGCTAAATCACAAGTAATGTGAATTTCACGTATAAAACCAAGTCACAGGATATCATAGACCAGACCACAGTCTACTTACCTAGGTAGCTTAGCCCTAGTCTTAAATCGGGCTCATCGTAGACATTTAACGATCCGAGGCCATACCTGGTCCTGGACCGAGTCTATGAGGGCGACCTCAACTACCTAGTCTAATCCTTCTATGAAATCGTGCCCTGTATCCCATTAAGACATGATACTCGGGTATCAAGAAAAACCGCCAAGACTACCTAATTACAGTTTGTAATGGCAAGAAGGGATAGCGTTATTTACAATGGCTAGAAAAACACAAAGCCGTACGCCATGGGAATGCGTTTAGATACCGTTATTACCTGTGACGCCTTTCCTACAAATATGAATGTATCCTGCCCGCAAATATTATCGGGGTCTATTAGGTTTGCGCTTGATGAATGGATCAGAAGAAGTAGGTTTTCTCCTTGGTGGGAGCGGCTTGGGTGGTACAGAACCAGATGGGCCCTGATCATTGTTAGCTGTAGAAAAGTGGAGGAGATGATTTGACGAACCTGAGGGGCATTTGGAGGCGCCGAGGACGGATTATGCGTTGTTGAAGAGTGCTTTTGTGGAATACCTAATACGGCCATTGCCGATGGGTCCTGTGGTTGCGGCATCGCTCGAGGAGCACTTGGTGGAGGTCGTGGTTGAGTATCACTGGCGATCTGTGTCATCAAGAGTTAGTTATTTATAGGTACTTTTAATCAATTTAGATAATAATACCCTCTTCGGCATTTTGCCGTCTTCGCTACCATCTCTGGGCCGTTTTTGGCCCGACTGGTGTATAACGGGGCGTTCGGAAGAACGAATTATTGTAGCGCTTTCGCCACGCTCGTTGAGTCCCCCATATCTTATTTGTGCTGACTTGTCCACCGGACTGCCTTGTCCTTGTCGCTCGATGATAGTGTAGGTCTGTGGCAGTTGGGGTGCGTGATGTTTCTTCTTGGGCAATCGATTGGAAGGTGTGGCATCTTCCATAATTACATCCTGGTCATTAGCCTGTATGGATTTGTTCGAAGTGACCTTCGGACCCTCGATATTCACCTCTCTGGAACCGTTAGTGTCGGTGGACTGACGATCGGAGGTTGAGAGTGTCGGGGTAGGTGGGATATCGAAGTCAGGAGGTGGCAATTGGGCTCCGGGCTTCCTAAGCAAAGAGAGAACATCACCGGCAGTGTAACGATCTCGGGCTTTGGCATCTTCGATAAGTTTATTCCAGAACTCTCCCTGAACTAGAGCCCTTGAATCTCCCAAGATGAAAAGCGACGACTTTGCACGGGTCAGACCAACGTTCATACGTCGGATATCCGTCATGAAACCAATACCGCCTGTAGGACTGGCTCGGACACACGAGAAAATGATGATCTCACACTCGCGACCCTGGAAAGCATCGGTAGTGTTGAACTCGATTTGCTCTTTGACTTGCTCTCCGTACCGACGAGAGAACCGTTCGCGAAGCTCGTATAACTGAGCTTTGTACGGTGTTATAATTCCGATTTTCCCCTTGAAATCAAGTGTCGAATAGTCTGCTATTAGCCTGTCATATAATTGCATGGCGACTTTTAGCTCTTCCAAGTTAACAAGTGACTGGCCTTTACGACCCTTCTCTTGGATACCCTTCACGTCGAAGAAACGGTATGGGCCTAATAATGCACTTTGATGCCACGGTTGATATCGTAGTTTCCTCATATCACCACCATCTACGAGGCGTCGCTCGTAGAATTCTTGGCTGGGGAACAGGCTGATTTCTGGGTGCATACGATATTGCGTATCGAGTAGATGAACATCGTCGGGGTGATTGCGCTGCATACGAACGAAAAGACTCTGGTCGTATCCATACCGTGCAGCAGATTGTGAGAGTACTGTGGGAGGAAGTTGCTTTGGATCTCCAACGAGGATACATTTGGAGCAACCGTACTTCAAAGGAATCAACGCGCTGAGCTCAACACATTGAGCAGCTTCATCAATGATTACTGTCTCGAACTCAACTTGTAGATTCTTGAACATCTCATGTCCGCTACCGCTGAGTGTTGCGCATAGAACTTGAGCCGAGTCAAGAATCTCCTGCTGAATTTGACGTCGTCGAATTTCACTCTCTCGTGCGGCTGTGTTTCCACTATCCTTGTCAGCATCAATTTTGGCGCCAATCTGGGCCTGACGGCGCTTTAGCTCATCGAATTTTCGTTGCAATTGATTAATCTGCGTGCGATCTCCGACAGTCCTTGCTGCTTCTAGCTGTGGCCGTACTTCAGCCAACTCCGACTTGATCTGACCAGCTTCTTGGTGCATCAAATCCCGTGAGCTGGGCCCGTTATTCTGGTTTGCAGTACCCTCGACGCGAGCCTTGACCATCTCGTCTAGAGTAACGTCTTTTACTGCCGCATTTATAGCATCGCTGCGGCCAAGACGCAAGACATTGATCTTATGGAATGAGCCGGTGCTAGATTTCACGCCATTTTTGAGACGTAATACTAATTCGTCGACAGCAGCGTTACTTGGGGCACAGACCAGCAATTTTTTGGCCATTCCTTTACCACCTGTTGGATTGCCACCCCCGGGCCGCTTGATAGCTGTGCCAGTAGTTGTAGAAAAGCTACCTGTGAGAAGGGCGCCAACCATTGCTACTATTGTTTTCGTTTTACCTGTTCCCGGTGGACTGTAACAAATTAGCTAGACTCCTAGTACGATTCTCCATCATTATCTATGCTTACCCTTGAACAAGTGTAAATGCATCGTTCTCTTTCGCATTAAGAATTGCCTTTGCCTGGCCTGGATTGAGTTGATAGTTCTGCATGACTTGATCAATCGCCTCCTGACTAAATTTGAGCATAGGTGAAGGCTTGGCCTCCAGCACCTCCGGCATCAAGTCATAATACTGGAGACTTTCCAAAGAAGCGTATTCACGTTCAATTGTAGTCATGTTCGTAATCTTCACGGCGTAGAGTTCGGCCTGAGGCATCATAGTAGATAGTATAGGACCAGCCCGACCGCTTAGGCGGTATTGTACTTCTAAATTGCCGTTCTTAAACTGAACACGCCAGATTCGTGCAAGGCAGTGTAACTCGTCTGTTGCTTCTAATGGGTTTGGAGCATGTGAGAACAGTATGATATCTCCTTCTGCTAGGAACCTATCCTTATTTTCGGTTATGGGCATAGCTGTGCTGACCTCGACAAACTTATCAACGTTCATCCGATTGACAACCTTGATTCCGAAAGGCTTCGAGGTTGCTTCGTCTTTAGCCGTGACAAAAGATCTCCAAGCTTCATTAATGAGAAGCGGCAAGAATGTTTCCTTGTACTCCCGCGGGTCTCCATACGAATCAGAGACTTGAGAGCACTTTATGCCGTTCGGGGGGTCACTGCCTTCGTGGAAAATGTCCCATTCGAGAATAGCCTGATGCAAAACGTCCATGGGAGGAATCAATCGCGCCCGCATATCCTTTGCAGAACGTTGGATCTTTACTTTCTTCACCGGTAGGCGCACATTAGGTTTCACGAATTGCCCGCCCTTAGAAGTTTTCTGTCCTGCAGCAGACCTGGCCAAGAATTCAGCGTCATCAGCCGAATCTTCTTCGTCTTCCGAGGAAGAGTTGACCATAATCTCGCTCTTCTGAGGTGCGTGATCCTTGCCTTGTACACCAGAAAGCCCCTGAAGACCGGACCCTTCGCCACCGACAAGCGGTTTGGGAGCTCGTAGAGCCTTAGCTCTAGCAATAGCTTCGGCGTTTCTCCTTTTCTTTTCCTCAGCTTCCTTCTGACGCTTCTCACGGATAGCTGCCACATCAACGATTGGGGGTTTTCGCTCTGCCTGGCGAGCTTTCATCAGATCTAAGGTGGCCCGGGTCTTCTCCGAAGAAGAGGTCTTTAGCAGCTCGCGTATATCATCTTTGCTCGATCTAACTGCTATTTTCTCTCTCTGGGAACTAGTTGACACTGACGTCTCGGGGCCCGCCTTTGACCAAGCATCAAGCTTAGTTTGTCGTTTCAGAGGCTCACTCTTCCTGGCCGAAATGATCTGGATGTCGTCTTCTTGAGTATCCTCTCCCAAAGCTCTAATCAGCTCAGCACGTTGCCGCTCGTTCATATTCGTTTGAGTATTATATCTCCCATCTTTGTTTTTAATGCAGGTATTCTTGACAAAAGCGAGAGCCTGCGAGGGCAACTCCATGTCAAATTCCACCAGCCGTCTCATGAGTTTCCCAACGACACTGACGATGACCGTAACGAGATACAGATCTTTCAGACGGAGCATCTTGCAAAGCCCTAAACAGTACTTGCGCGGCTGCTCGAGAATATCTCTCATAGCCTGCTTTTCGTGCTGTTCGCCGTTATCAACCGATGCGGAATGGGGGGACTGGGGGCTCAGCGCAGAGGCCAGAAGGCCATCCTGAGCTAGCAGAGCCTCGGCAAGTTCCATGGCCTCTCGACAGAAATTCTTCATAGTTTCCATATCGATCAATCGGCTCCAGTCTTCCGTCTGAGTAAAAGCGTTGTCAAGAAAGATCCATTGCGAATTCCACCAATTGCCAAGAACTTCACGTTCTGTGTCAGTCAATGTCTTTGAACGAAGTATGCCGGACGTCGGGTCGCAGAGACTGCTAAGAATGTCTCTCGAATATCGGATAATATTGAATTGTGGCGACCAAAGGGACATTTTCTCGTTGACATCGTTGACAACTGCTGTGTAGGAAGACAATGCGTGTACGAAGTAACTCTCTAATAATTTGAGTACAGCGTCCGTTCTTCTTACCTCGCCGGTGACTGTCTTGATAAAAGAAGCACCAGCTGTGCTTATAACCTCCTCGCCATGAACGAGAGCCGCCACGATGGGCAAAATCGTGGAATTATCTTGGCAAAGATTCTGAAGCGCGGATTCGCTGAAGTCGGCTAATCTTTCAATAGCCCGCCCAATAACTTCAGCCGTCTTCTGAAATTCAATATTGAATTCCTTTTTCGTTGGAGATAGTGATTGTCTCTTCAGCGGCCGGAAGATCTCTACGGCAATCAACGGGCCAGTGGCAACTAACATCGACCTAGCTAGGTCATCTGCGCCGGGTTGAAGAATCTCCAAAAATGCCTCCCAAATCCCTGATGAGTTTCGTTTGACCTCCCGTTGAACATGGCTATCGCTATTCTGGAGTGCGTTAAATTCCTCCACGGTGATACGGGAATCCAGGGCAAGGGCAAACTTGATTACGGACAAGCCGAGTTGTGACATAGCGGCATTTTGCCGGTCACTAGGTGGAAGTTGGGCTAGTTGGATTATGAGATCTTTATATTTTAATGTCAGATTCAAAGCCGTGTTTGTGTGAATGGTAGAAGAGCCAGCGTGCAGCTTGTAGCTTGGCAAGGCAAATGCTTCCAGGGTAGAGGATAGAGCCTCGACCGCCGCGAGAGTACAAGCCAGCTTCCCTCCAGGCGTCATGCTAGGGTCCTGGGCATATCTTTGTAGAAAGTGATGCAAAAGGGAATCACAAGCATCACTCTTCTGGTGGGTAGGAATCGATTCTACGAAAGGCTTTACCCAAGAAATAGCCGCGGGCCCTTCTAACATCAAATCATGCTCTCCAGATTGGGTGAGCAGAGTTCTAAAGGCAGGGCTACCTAGTATTTGTTCAGCAACGGCCGTGTGAGAATAATGGCTATAAGCGTCCCAGAATGCTTTAGGCGACTTTCGTATAAGAGAACAGAAGGCCTTGAGCAGGACTTTTATGACCTGAACCGAAGTGATGCGAGGCATTTGCGCGAGCATTAAATCGTATATGCTCGGTTGGACGGACATTGCCCGCAGGGAATGGAACACGAGGTTCTCATCAAGCACATTGAGAATATGAAGAAAGCCTTGCCAAAATCGAAGTAAGAATTGATCAGAGGCATTAATGTCATTGGCCTTTAGGATAGCATTGGCCAGATTATCATGAATTGCCCACTCGAAATCTTCGGCTGTAATGGAAGGTTGTCGAGAGAAAGTGTGGACAGCGAATCTATTGCGGATTTCGTTCTCGTCGAAGAGGAAATAGGTCATGGTAGGCAGAATCTCATCCAGCTTGAGAATTTTCCGTTTTTGAATAGATTCGAAGACGAAATTGAACTGCTTTCGATTTTCCGGCAAGCTCAAATATGGCATGCAGCAAATAGCTTCGTATAGAGAGATAAGGAGCTCCTCTTTCTCCTCCTTAAGGAAAGTGCTCTGGCCGGCTACGCCATTATGGGCATTGATGAACTCGGCGGCGGCTTCGAGGCCTTGGTTTATGCGGCTAAAGTCGAATTGGTTCAGGCGATCTTCCATTTCGGATACAACGCTGTCGTCATAAGCCCTACTCCGTGAATTAGCATGGCTCCCCTGGAAATGGGACCAGGGAAGACCTTACAAGGAAATATCCTTTAGAAAGGACTTACGCCCCTTGTGCCAGTTGCGTACACAAGTTGGGCAGAGCCTCAGGAAGTTGTTGGTTCGTAAACCGAACTCCTGTCCTAGATCTCCTGCTGAGTCCTCGGCTAGTCCTAATACTAACGAACATATATACGTCTGGTTCAACCTCTCTTTGCCTTGCTCGATCCTCTGCTGCTTCTCAGCGGGGCTGATTTTGCTCGGGGCATCTGGGTCATCGTAGACCTCGTCATCTTCGTCGGAGACCTTTGGGCAACATAGGTGGGAAGTTTCGGGGAACTCGCGGAAACTATCGAAAGCATTCACAAGTACTTTAGGGACAGACATGGTGAAACGTATTGGAGCATGTCGCTACAGACCCCAAATAAACGTCGCGACCAGAATTTGAAGGCTGACTACTACTTGGCCTAGTCCTTCTATCTGGTTTAGGAACCTTATAAGGTCTAAAGCTAAATGGCGAAAGGGTTAGTATTTCCTTCATGTAAATAGGATTACGTAGATTGGATTTACGCGGGATGCTTGGATGTTCGGGCTCGCCTAGAAATAAAAAAAAAACGAAGGGAGGATGACAAAGGAAAAGGCGTAAATTAAAGGCGAAGGCTAGTACAACAAATACGCTCTGTTGTACTGGTGGACATAGCCTCGCGCGAAAGAAGTTGAAAGGGAGCGATACTGTCGCGTTGAATTGTTATAGGGAAGCTAGCAAGCAGATGTGATGTGCAGCTCGTTTCTGGCGCGTGAAGTTTCGGGGAACCGTGCCAATGTGTCCTATCGATAAGAAACCAATTACGCCAGATAAAGTTAAACCGGCAGGGTCGGTTAAGGGAACGCGCTTTCAACTGCATGGGGGTGGGTACGGTGGGGGGCTGGGGGGTTCATTAATTAAACCTTCAATGCTTACCTAATTCTTCCCTTTGCTTGGTGCTACGGCTATTACCAGCTATTTTTTTTTTTTTTTGGCGTCAAACGTTAGTGGAATGCTTCAGAGATTTTTTTTTTTTTTTTTAAAAAAAAAAAAAAAGTGATTGTAGCCTTTTTATATACCAAGGTCCAAGGTACGTTGAGCCCGTGGAAGGAAGCTTTAGAGCCCCAACCCCATATCCTCCCAGCGGTATCTACGCAATACCCCCGCCAGCCCGCCGGCGTGGGAATAGGTTCAATGGCTGGTCCAACTCCCCTCTACATAGGTAGTATGCACCACAGTCCTACGACTCACGTCACACAAAATATACCATTTGAATAAGTCACAATTTTAAATGCTTCTAATCAATAGATAATCCCATCGCATCTTTGCATCTAGCTACTTCTTTAGTCCTATTCTATCCGGATACCCCATTGTTGTTGCTCATGTTGCGGACCTGCAAATGTGTGATATAAATCAATCCACCTAACTCTTTGTCCCAGGATAGCATTTGGACAAGCAAATAAATGAAAACGCCCGCTCCGGCAAATAGTATGTGGTAATCCGATGGAGAAAGCACAACCAGATACATTAAATCGACGCCATATTAGTGCTGTTGATGATATTATGCCTCGTCAATAATAGATTCTTCTTGCTCCCCCTTTTCGTCTTCTTCCTCGTCTTTCAGTTTGGTTTCCTTGGCCAACTTCGACTTCGACTTTGACTGTTTCTTATCATAGCGATCAAGCAGGCCCTCTAAAGGGCATTCGGGAAGCAAATCCCAATCTGCTGTTCCCTCGGCGGTGCTTGAGCTACACTTGCCGCAACGCTGGCCATGTCGGATAAATAATTGGTGTAAGCCATACTTAAGATGGTCCGGACAATGGACTTCGAGATGACTGAAGACGTCAGTAATACTGGCATTTTTTGGTACCCATCTAAGCCATTTGGAAAATCTATAGACGTGGGTGTCGACAGCAATACAGGGCATTTGAAAGCAGAAGAGAATGACGCATGCCGCAGTCTTGACACCAATACCGGGATATTTCGTGAGTTCTTTTAGGATTTCGTGTTTTGATAAGCCACGGAGGTGTTCAAGGGAGAGGTCATCCAGATCTGTCCCCTGGACCTTAGCGTCTTTTTGTTCATTCGTCCCCTCCTTCACAGGTGTATCGGATCTAGTTTGGCGATAGGCTTCCCGTCGTTCCACGTTCTCCTTGTATACTGTATCAAGAATTGCCTTAATATGCTTGGCCTTGATATTTGCCAATCCTCCAGAGTAAAGTGCATCAACCAACTCCTGATAAGTTCCGAGCCTAACATTATTCCAGTTTATGCTCTCTTTTCCGACACCTTCATGTGATACACCGTACTTCTCGGCCAAGGGTATTAAGGTCATGTCTATGTGCTCAATTCTTGTAGCGCCACTCAGAAGAGTTCTAAGTAATCCGTCCAATACCGAAGGGACCTCACCACACCCCATTACCTCGAGTGAAGGAGCGGAAATGACATTGGGAGCCTTGACTTCGCCATGCATCTCGGTAAGCAAACGGTGAACTTCTTCGCATTGTTCGTTGCTTGGTGCTAGCCACTCGGGAAAAGGGCTCTCGCCTTGTGGCATCAGACCGTAACGGTTATCCTTTGTCTTCTTAGCTATACTTTTTGAATCTCCCTCACTCGTCTTTGCAGCCTGAGTCTTCGTTTTCTTCGACTTTGGCAAGAAACTATCAGCATCGATTCCTTCATCGGGCAATGCAAGGTTAGTTTTTGGTTCTAGCTTTCGCTTTTTGGACAATTCCTGATCAATTTGCTTGTAGGCAATTTGATCCAGCACAGCAGGATCATGACTATCTCCTTCAACTTTTAATATCTTGGGTATTAGCTTCGGTTTCCTTGGGCGTAATTGTCGTCCAGTATACTGCACGGTAGCTGCGTCAATACTTTTTGCCTTGCACTCTTCTTCGACTCCCTTAAGCTCCAAGGCAAGTTTCTCATTAGACTGTGGAGCTTCATCTACATCGATCTTTTTGGGGACTTTGATCTTGATAATGATCCTCCGTTTAGTATGCTGAGGCGTGGTATTATCCTCGACAATGCTAGGCTCAATGGATTGGGCTGCCGAAAGGGAATTTTCCGCTGCTTCGGGTGTAACTTTTTCGGGAGCAGTGGCTACAGTTGGGGGTGTCAAATCTACAAAAGATGATGACTCGCCCATGGGATGCGACTCTGTAGAATGCGGTGACTCCGCAATAGGGGGTGTCGGAATAGGAGACTGTGTCTCTTGGCTTTTAGCTATCAAGGAAACACCCATGCCGTGAGGCAAGTCCCACCCCCCTTTGATGGGTGCAGAACGTGCTTTGGGGCCACGTCTCGGCATCTTATATAGATCCCAGACACGGTCGTGTATATATATATATATATAGGAATGTCGACTATATCGAGTTATATGGCTTGTCGGGATTACGGGACGGCAAATTATAGAGTTGACAACTGATATATGGTGGAAGGTAGGTATATGTTTGTAGTGAGGCCAGATCTAAACATCTGGAAGTTGTAAAAAAAAAAAAAAATGGACATGTTAGGTTATTATAGGTTACTATGGTAGATAGGAGGCAAATGTACGGGGGAGCGAGTAGTTCAAAGTTTAAAGAGGTTTCGGCGTTTCAGTTATAACTAGATGATACTGTAATGTAGGTTAGGTAGTGTTTGCATCTGAAGATACTAAGATAGTCAGAGGTATCGGATGAATTAATCTTGTGAAACAGAATGGGAGAGTCATTTGGTAGTATAAGGTATATCAACTGAATGTTGAATGTTGAGGGATGAGGAGGTCAATAAAGTAGTAGAAGGAGAGAATTAAATTTACCATCAGTAACATCCGCCCCTGTAAGTGAAGTAATTGCACATCTCTAGACAGACGCTATGCAAACAATGGAAACCATAGTCTGTCTCTAGGAAAGAGTGCTGCGGTTAGTTATGACTACCTTACCTAAGGTACCTACCTAACCTGACCCTATACTTACAATCAGCACGTGTCTACCCCTTAAAACAGACTAGAATAACAAGGAAGTCACAACCCTATATGACATACAATCTTGATTGAAAAAAAAATAAAAAAAATAAAAAAAAGATTCTTCGGGATTGTAGGGAAAGACTACATGAGATCATTAGAGACAAATTTACGTGCATTTATGCCACTAATTGAACTTGTGAAATATTAGGTACCTAATAATAGTATAAAACTTCGGTAGTACATTTGTTCCTTTAGGTACTTCCGATGGTGAGTCTAAGGGGGTCGGCTTACAACCTTAATGGTGACTGACAGGCCTATTGATAGGCCTACTATAAATGAATAACTCGCCCCATTGACTTCTTTCTCTTCACAAAATACAATATAAGATCCCTAAGCTGATGATTACAGCCTACTACTCATAAAACACTAGGTTAGATGTATACGATGTTGAAGTTGACAATTTAGGTAGCACTGCATCATGGTAGATAAAAATAACTAATGCTTGCATTGCATGGCTCTATACGAATCGAATCTCGTTCAGTTATCTACTTCTTACTGAACTACTAATCTCATCTATCTCTTGTAGATAGGTGGTACGAAGTATCATCGCCGCTCAGGCTCAGTGGCTACATTGTGGAGACTGATATCTTCCCGAATTAAAGGTGAGATAGTGCCATTTCTCAGCTTTTCGGCCGACTCCTTTTCGACCCCTGGTGCCGTGGCATGTGGTGTTAAGCCGTTAGCGCCGGTCTGACCACCCCCCGAAACTATCGTTGGGCCGCTGCTAGAAACCTGTGCGTGCGTAGCATGCTTTCGTTTCGTACCGCGCACCTGGTTCAGGTGCTCGAAGTACCCTTCTGGCACCGGCGTACAATACTTGCCACAGAATACGCCAACCTCAAACTGAGTAGGTCCATCTGGTGGTGCAAGCTCCGCACAGGCCGCCTTAAGATCATCGAGATCTTGGTATATTACTTCCTCTGCATCAATACCTGTGGCTCAAGTTAGTGAACCCATTCGAAGAAATAGAAAATATAGTAAGTTTCTTAACTCACTCTTGGCAATGGCGAAACGGTCTTTACCGGAAGCAATTAGTTCGGTGGGACTAGCCAAGTCAACTACACGCGCCTAAGTTAGCATATTGACCACTGCTATGAAACCATAGTCTGAAGAACCAATCTTCCAAGGTCACAATAAGGTTCGGATTACTTACTGCCGTAGATGTGCGGTGCGGTAATAGGGGGAGCACAACTCGCAAATATTACTTTCCGCGCACCAGCCTCTCGTGCCATGGCCACGATCTCTTTGCTAGTTGTTCCTCTTACGATTGAATCATCCACAAGCAGAACACATCGACCTTCGAATTCAGTTTGGATAGCACTTAGCTTCCTCCTAACTCCCTTTTGGCGAGCTCCTTGCTGCGGCATGCTATGAATACCTAGTTAGCGATAGTTACTTACACTAAAGTTAAGAGGGCTGCAGCTCAGAAGAGGCGACGAACATGAATGTTCTAAAAACGTATCTGTTCTTAACAAAACCTTGGCAGTAAGGCTTGCCCAATCGCTCAGAAACGCTCGCAGCTGCCGTGTTAGATGTCTCGGGAATCGGAATAACGGCATCGATATCTTTGATAGCTTCATCTCCGAGTAGTTCCCGTATCTTATCAGCTAGTTTATAGCCCATTCTCTGTCGGGAAGCGTGTACGCTGATACCATCCATTACTACGAGTGGTGTTAGATGAGAAGGTTGGCAACGCAGGTGGGACATTGTGAACTAACCTGTATCGGGCCGGGCAAAATAAACCTGTAAAATAAACAATCAGCAAAATTCCACCCACCAATGAGATAACCCATGCTATTTGACAAGAAATCCGAGCGGGTTAGTACTGATAGAACGAAATATCGACATACGTATTCAAATATATCAGGCGAGTAAGCCTTCGGCTTCTGAACCTGATGGAAAACGGGCGCTCGGCCCTTCTGGATGAAGACAGCCTGGCCTGGCAAGATATCCCGAATATTACCGAAACCAAGTTGGCGTAGGGCAATAGACTCAGATGCGAGCATATAGTCCTTTGCGCCCGGAAGAGTTTCCGAGTCCTTCTCTCCAAGAACTAAAGGTCTGATACCGTAAGAGTCACGGAAGCCCAAAACACCGAAACCTGCAATCATAGCAGTGCAAGCCCAGCCGCCCTGATTAAAGAGTTAGTCTTGACCTTAGATATCAGAAAAATTTCACGTGACGCACCGAACAACGATCATACATTCGAGCTAAGGCGGCTATAAAGTATTAGTACTATTATATCTCAAAAGCATTCTAGACAATTCAAATGACAAGGAACGTATGCAACGGAAGTAATCCAGCAGGCTGTCAGGACTCACTGAATATATCGTCCGTGTTGACTCTGGCCTTCCCTGTTTCATTCAACTCGTTCGCAAACACGTTGAGCATGCTGAGCTTGGGTATCAGCCTCGGCCATGCGTGTCGTGTTTTATATAACACTCTTGGTATGGATAGGACTTGTATATTGACTTACAGCTCACTGTCGCTATCCGTGTTTATATGTCGGTGGGCAACTGTGTCTAGATATTTGCGCAACTCGGGGGCATTGATGAGGTTTCCATTATGAGCAAACTGTAATACTTCTAGTCAGTAAGCGCATTCTCAAAGAAATCGATCAAATCCCAGACAACAAAAGATCAAGGATTGTGAAGTAACCAAATAATTCTTGCTTTGAGAGGGTGTCTATGCTCTCGTATACTGCAAGCAATATTCATTTCAAGTAGGGGTTAAGGATACCCGACGAATTCAATGGGGGGGTAGCGTTTTAGAGAAATAACCAGAGGCTAACTTACGCATATGCCATAAGGACTGTTAACGTAGAATCTACTCTCTGTTAATACCTATGAATAACTTGGTGTATCCCATCACCGAATAATATCCGAATCAAGGGGGGGTTATATGAGCGAAATGAATAGGTAACATTGTAACATACTGTTAACACGTTAGCCTCCATAACTAGAAAAACTCAGATGATACAGTGAGAAGTGAAAATAGCTTGCTCAGCTACAATATTCTATTACTTACCGGTTGCGACTCGGCATTGGAAGAAGTGCCTGCGGTTGGGTAACGTAGATCTAGGCGTCAAGTTTTAGTACACGTCTTGTTGCAAGCGGTGGGGGTGAAGCTGGTATTCCAACAACTTGACTTTGATAGTCAAAATAGGGGTTTGGTTCTTGGCAACGAAAACACCTACGTCCGATACCCATAGAACCAGGTAAATCTTGAACCCTCATGCCATCAACGAAGACTTTGGCGGCCATTCCGTTACCCTGGTATCAATGTTAGATATTTACAATGTCTTGATGTGAATTGACTGCGCAGCTTACCTTGCATTGGTATATGCGACCGCCCGCAGCGCAAGTCGCTATGCCGCAGGCTAATGAAGGTCAGTATATCCATTGTCTGTTACAATTCGTTTGCATCTTAATGCCATTAATCAACTTCTTGTAAATATTACTAACCATCTTGACCTCGGTGTTGCAAGAAGTAGAGCGCTTCATGAAGCGCTACTGCAGCTTTACACGGCGAATCGGGATCATCACTGACGTGACCCAAGATCAGACCGAGTACACCACACATACTTGCAGCTCAGGTTGCGAGTATCGTTATTCCTAGTAGGTACCTAGGTAGGTAGTTAGTTAGTAGAAGAAATCTCCAGATAATACCAACAATGTCCCAAGAAGATGACACAACAACAGCCGCGCAGAACGAAATGAGACTAAGACCCCGGGTTTACGTTCGCCAGTGCTGTGCGGCTTCTTGAGGGAAAACGTGGAAAATGATAGGATATTGTTCAGAGTGTGTTTATCCGCAGCATTGGCTAGGCAGTCGAACATTTATAAAGAAAAAACTCATCATAACAATATTTACGGCTATCCTCGAAAGTGATGGTCTTGCTATAAGTCATAATTGCATCCACACCTATTCCCTTTCCTCCACAATTGGATGGAATCTTGAGTTGGGAGATGAGTAGGACCAATTGACACCAGCCCTCTTGATAAACAAGAGGATCACAAATTCGGAACGCCGTATGTATACCATTGAAAAATAAAAGAAAAAAGCAGTTGAGACGTACTTTGTTTATCTTGATTCTTAGGGTTGAATGGACGAAAGATCAAGCTGTACAGTCGATCGAGGGGCAACGCCACGTAGTTGATCAAAGTAAAGTATTCGTCGCAGTGTTACGCACAATTATCGAAGGCCGTCCACAAAACAACGTTTGAGATTTTTTTTTTTTTTTTAAAAAAAAAAAAAAGGACTTGTACGTGTATGAGTTCAAGTCACTCGCCGATTGTACGAGTGTACACTTTTGAATGGAAGTGCAAAAGCACTCGCACTAGAGAGAAAAAGCCGCGCAACCAGCATCGTGATTTAAATCTAGTAATTTTTTTTTTTTTTCCCTATCTGGGGAGATCCAAAGGTTTGCGACCAAATGTTGGAGAAAAAAAAAAGTGGAGGGACCCTTGCCCCCCTCAACCAATGCCTATTGGAGGTACCGGCTGCTAGTTTTTTCCGAACTCTAACCTCAAATTGGAACTGTAACTTAAAATACCCCATTCCACTAACCCAGAGCTCACCCAGGGTTCTGGAATTTCCACCGGCTTGTCGGAACAATCGGGCGCACTGAGAGGGGGTTTTCACGTTCCACTGCGTTAGATCCAAGTCTTTCGCACATGCACGTGGCTGAATGTTGCAGTTCGATTACCAATGAAAAAATATGGTAGGTTGAATTTTCTAAATGACAAATGATCATATTTTTATGAGATGCGGATGAGATATATCTTACGGCTACGGTGAGGTCTGTACATTAGGTACCTAAGGTATTTTCTTCAATTTAATGTACATCCACTGTTCACTCTTCTTTTATGGATAGCAAGAGCTAATACATATTAGTTACCTTAGGTACCTAGGTATGTAGGTAAATAATCGAAAAGTGGCAAGGCAAAAGGCGATAGGGGAGTGCAAGACTTAACCATATAGGTCCTTAGTTCATCTCGCCGGGTTCTTGGGAGTGTAGGAAGTACAGTTTCCAAGCCCTTCAAAACCGGACGGATTAGGTGTTTCGTCGGATGTATTCGAAGTTAATAATACTATGATTCTCAGCAATTGCTACTCGTTTTTCAAGCAGAATATCAAACTCGCCTCCTAGGTATTTGACCTATTATGCGTGTAAACTCATCTTAGAAGAAGCAAATATAAACAAACCATCTTAATGTCAAATCGTGGGGAATATAACTACAGTACTTACGGACGTAATGGACAATCAGCCTAGGTACCTACATATCTACATCGCGACAAACTGGAATTTCAAGTTAAGATACAAGACTTAGTATATGAATACTATTAAAAACGCCATGTCTACAACGCTATCGCATGCTAAAATTACTCCCCATAGATCGGCTGCTCTCGGCCACTCGGAATATGGTTAGCTACTATGTAAACAGTTACCACAGCTTTTCGATCGATGACTGGTACGACCCCAATAAGTATACGCGCTTTGGCTCGGTTAGGTAAGGGTGTCAAACGAAGACCGAGTCGAGCCGAATTCGGGGGTTTCCCACACACCCTCATCGCAACTTTGAAATTTTTAGTTACATCATTTCCGGCGAACTGACCCACCGGGATATCATGCTTCGCAAGAGTGCCGAAGGTGGGTAGTCGGATAAGTCTCATCGGATGCGTCGCGGGGATGTCCAGTTTACCATCGGCGGTACGGGCATTGCCAACTGTGAACAGAATGAGCACTCAAAAGACACGGTGCATTTCCTTCAGATCTGGGTAATCCCGCGGAAGAGAGACTTACCCCTAGGTACCACACCCGCTATTTTGATGAAGGGAGCGAAACGGAAGGTTTCGTCCCAATTTTGAGTCCGCTTAAGGGTGGTTCGGAGGCGAGGAGAAAGTTGCGGAGCCGACGACTGAGGGGACCATACCCATTCATACCGACTTCGTCATGGGAGCCGCTTTAATCCCACTACAGGAAAAATTCGGTTGGGTTGTCGGGGCACGCGCCACGGAGAGTAATAAGAGAAAGATATATATTCACGCTCCGCTGACGAAGAAGGGGCAATCAAAAGTCCGGTTCGATGACCGAGATGAGGCTCTTAATGAAGGTGATGGTGCATTTATTGATGGTGTCAATGCGGGGGACAGGTTGACAGTGGAGAGTACTGGTGAAGTCGAAGCTCAAGTTGTTCTTCTCGATACAGCATGATTGGTAGTTTTATATTTTTTCCCCCAGAATTATCATCGTCTTCCTACCTAGTCCTCATGACAACCTTTTAATTAAACAAGAAGCACAAATTGCTACCTACTCGTGAGCCAAGGAGAGGTATGTCCAGTACATTGGGCACCTCCCTACCTATTGAAAGACGGACATAGCAACGTTTATTCCAAGGGTGTAGACGCAGAGATGACCTATATCTTTGAAGGATTCGCTTAAGCAAAGTCGCCGCCTGAGTACAGTGTATGTTATGCACACGTTAGATTCTGCGCAATTGCGCATCGGTCGCAGGTGGGAAACCTGTCGGCGACTCTCACCTCGCCTTAAAAATAACCCAAATTTCACTTTATGGAGATTCAATCAAATCTGAGCTCGTATCCATCCATCCCTTGGCCAAATTATTTTCTTGCCTCTTCATAGATTGTCACAAATCTATTATGGAATTACCAGTCCCAGAAAACTGCATCCACGATGCTCTTCTGTCGCAATGGCTTGATGATAGAAGGCAAGAAGAGACTATATCCGTAGTGAGAGTTCCAGACTCTCGCACCACGAACTCATATTTGACAAGTCCGATAAGTGAGGTTTTTAAGCTCTCCTGTGTCCTATTAAGTGCCCCAAGGGCGATTTTAACAGTTTCACTTATAGAACATGGTTTCTACATGGAGGGAGAGAGGCATCAAAAAAGAAAACGAAACGGTAGGTGCTTCAAATAGACTACGAAGCATCGCATGATAGCTTCTTCTGAAAAAAAATTCAGCTAATATGAGCGATTCGATTTCATCTAGTGCGGTTAGCCTGCCTTGCCTGTAAGAAGAGGAAGATCCGGTGTTATATAGCAACAAGTTCTTCCTCTTCCTGTTCACCATGTGCACGTACAGGAAGATTTTGTGGAGGACGCCGGGATAGACAGCATGGAGAATCGCGTAAAGAAGCGCCAGCCCCTATAGCTTCAGGATGGAACAGAGACGAAGGAGTCAACGAGGCTCCGGGATACTCCAAGAACGGGACGCCAATGCCAGAAGTGATACGCAATCAATTGGATCTCGACGATCTAGTAAGTCCTTCATGTCAGGTAAATCAATTACGTCGATGAGATCTGCTCTTTCACGCTACTCGGTACGCTCATCAAAGACCATCCAGTCTAGAGGGTCTAGAATATCAATAAAATCACGCGCATCTTGCAAATCAAGCAGGTCCTTCAAATCTCTTGGGACACGCGCCAGTACCAGCTCCAGGTAGGGCTTTGTGATGTTACTTTCATCTATCGATAGGAAATAGATAACTGATTGTATGCAGCCAGGGCGGGCGTAGTCCGAGCGTTTACGGGCAATCGTCTCAAGAGACCTACGACTGGGATGATGGATGGAAATCCTCCCAGTTCCCACTACCACAACCCGTATACCCCGATCTCACCTTCTTATGTGACGGGACTGACGAGTTTCATGGCCCTATGACTATTGAACCGCCTTTATCTAACCCACCCCTTGATATGCCACGCCTAAAATCAATTCTGAGAGCCGCCGAAGCTGGGAATGACCAGCTCATAGAGTGCCTTTTATCCTCTTCTTTGGCGGATGCAGACCAACCTCCTTTCCCTGGAGAAGCTATGATATTTTCCACGCCCATACTGGCCGCAATAGGTCGTGGAAACATCAAAGTAATTGAGGTCTTGTTAAAACAGGAAAGCTTCGATCCTACACGTCGATTTAATGGGCTAGCCCTATTATGAAATCGCCGAGAAGCGTCGCGGATTCGTCTGGGAAGACGAAGTACGCCTTTTGAAGCAGGGTTTCGACCATGCATTTCGGAATCAGAGTAGCAATTCGAAACATGAAAAGCTGCCTATTATATCAAAACTGGTAACCAATCGCTCATATTCGAACCCACCGAGTATCTCTGGAGAAAACATCATTGATAGTGAGTAGCCCTGATGCAATAATGAAGATAGGTAATGTGAGGAGAGCTGATATCAACAGGAGGCTTAGAAACTAATTTTTATGACTGCACCTGGTTAGATCTGCCAACACCAATCCACCAGCCAAGATGCCACTTAACTAAGCCTCAGGAGCACGGTGAGGTGGTAAGTGGGAATACCTCTCACTTGGAGCAAGTGAGAAACGGTTCAAATACCATGGATTCCCTCAGGAGTTCAATGCTCCTCGCCGATGATAGTCTTCGTCAAGATCAAGGGGTGACTCGACTGTCAGATGAAGGCCAGGCTTCAGAAATGTGTCATTCGCCTAATCTTTTCAAAACCAACTCGATGACCGATTTGAGTTCGCCCAAAATGACAGAATCATCAGCGAGGAATGTCTCAAGGGCTACCTCTCCACTTACGATACCTTCTCAAGGTGAATCTGAGGTATTTGAGTTTTCGATGAATGATGGCAGTGAAGATAGCCACTTCGAGGAAGAAAGCTCCTTTATTCAGCGGATCGAGCGAAGGAGAATTTTGCTCCGTACCTTGATGGATATGGTATATTCTACATGTACCTGTGCCGTTACCTCGGGTGCAATGGAAGACGGCGAATCCGGTTCATCTAGTGCTCCTGGAGGGGAGCCAAGTTTCGGTAGCCCCCCCAGCAGTCAACAGAATAAAGATGATAATTTTAAGGGGAAACGCCCTCTACCAAGAAGTGACAGTAACAATGAGGAGGAAGAAGATGATGATCAGCAGCGACAAAAACGAAGAAAGTCGACTACTAATAATGATGGAACTGATGCAGCAGAAAGATTTGCTTGTCCATATTACCAACGGAACCGCCGCCTGCACTTACCGCCAAATTGCTCTTTCAAGGGGTCTTGCTACGGTCCTGGATTCATGTCAGTTCATCGAGTGAAGTGAGTTCCCTCTGATCAAGGGTAGTATGATTTGTGATGAACTTCTAGATCCTAATTTAGAAGTAGGGAACACCTTTCTAGGGCACATATGCTGCCACCATATTGCACTCGGTGTAATGCGACATTTGATTCGGATCTCTCCTTGGAAAAGCACACAAGGCAAGATCCCCCTTGCCAGCTTATAGCCAAACTGTCAAGAGAGGGGATTGGCCCTACAACGGAAAAGTTGATTCGAGTCCGGAATAAAGAATATAACAGTAAAACGGAACCAGACAGATGGAGACATATATACTGTATACTTTTTCCTGCCGATAATCTTACGGATTTACCATCGCCATGTAAGTTTATTTCTCTTCCGCAGTTGGTGAGGCTAACCAAGATAGACTACGGGAATTATCTCGAGACGAACCTCGCCGGGAGTTCCCCTGAAACGAAACCGACAGCTAAAAGTTATGACGAGTTCCTCCAAAGGGAGTTGTATCGAAGAATATATCGAGTGCTGGAGAACAAAGTTGATGATACATTAGACTCAGCGGAGAAGAGTGTTGTTGACACGCTGAAAGGTCAGTTGGAAGGAATTATTCGTGACGTCCAGACTCAGCTGTACGAAGAATTTAAAACTACTTTTAGGACAGGGGAAAACCAGGCCCTCGATGGAAATGATGAGAATGCTACGTAAATGCTCATATCCGAAATCGACCCGGCGCTATTGCTGCAGGACGTATGTCCCCTGGATTCCTTCTCCCCACCTTGGTCAGCCCTCAGTTTGGAGCATCAACAGGAGGCATCGAGCTCTTCGGATCCTCAATTATCTAATGGATTGATGGATATATCGAACATGAGCTTTGAGCTTTTATCCAGCCCTGTTGATACTGGCAAGGAACATAACTCCAGCACGGTAGCTTCACCGTTCTATACTGTAAAAGCTGCCCACGAATATACTTCGAATTACGTGGAGGATTTCTCATTCAGGGCTGGCTAGATAATAACAGTCACCAACGAAGAAGAGGAAGACTGGTATAACGGCGAGTATGTCGACGATTTCGGTGTGAAGAAGGAGAGCATATTCCCCCGAAACCTTGTGGAGAAATAAGGGGCACGCGGGGTCTACTGTGGCTGCATTTCCTTCCACATTCTTACCATTTTGAACAGCTCACACTACCTTGGTAGCTTTGGCCTTGGGGGCCTACGGTCTACAACTGCTTAATGTAATTGAAATTAATAGGCCGTCCTTGTCGGAGATACGGAGCCCGCCTCAACATTGATACAACGAATATTTCAGAAAAATATAAAGAGCAAGGGGATTTGTCCCAAGTGGATAATGAGAGAGATGCATGCAGTATTTCTCAAGAATACTAGATTTACATGAGAAAGGCTGGACTTATATATGAGATTTAAGGGATGCCAGTTCTTATATCTACATCAGATATATAGCGAACTCATTACCATCGTCATATTCACCGGGCAATTACATGAGATCTTGAATTTACTGTACGCAGAAACCATGAACACTGTGTATATCATCCTGGGTTAGCATTCTCTTGAACACATGCTCGACAACGATCTGATGCAACGTAATTTTCCGGTAAGGAATCGCGCTCATGCGATATAGGTAACCAGTCCTAAGCGCTGTGATCAGAATCCTCAAAAGCCGAGTTAGCGAGGAGATCCACTGTTTGCTGCTTCATTTTATAAATGTTAAAAGCCGAGCCAAGCTAGTGATTCTATCACATTCCGGTTTTTTTTTTTTTTTTTTTTTTTTTTTCTCAACGAGGCAGGCTCTTTTGCATGCATTCACCTCAAAGCACGAATCCATGTCGATCTGATTTATCGACTATCAAATTGCGGGATTCAATTTCAATGAATACATGCGACGATCCAGAAGATGTCATCAGAACGAAATTGACGGTCGCTGGAAGCCCATTTGTAATGTTCCAAATGAAATATGGACGCACCGCCTTACTATCTACCCAGAGTGCTGGTCCTTATTTAAGTCCGGCCGACACTAGGAGGAGTCTAAGAGGAGCTTGTTTCCGCCGCCATGTGTTCGACTAGGTCACCGAACTTCTTTAGCACTAGACCTACATTGTAGGATTACCCCCTCTTTAGGTATATTAATCAGCGTGAAGAACTCTTCAGCAAGGTTGCAGCGATATAGTTCAGATAAAGAGACATAGGGATTTATAGCAACAACTAGAGACGAAGAACTACATAGGTACTTCACCAAGAGCTTTATTTTTGCTTGATAGCCCTATTCCTCAAGGTGTCGTCGATAAAAGCGATGATCTTTTCCTCTTCACAAAAATTCTCCATTAAACAAACTCTATCTAAGCGAGCCTCAGAAATGGTCCGATGAAGACACCACGCTTTAACCTAGTTCGCCAAGATCTGAATAGATCTCCGCGTGCATCCGTTTCTTGGCCTATAGGGCGGCACGCCTGCGTTGTGGATATGGGGCCAACAGTTCGTCCCTCGCAGCCGGCCAATCGCTATTCCCTGTCAACCCTGTCAACTACATTTAGGGCCAGTTCTAGGCTGAGCGCTATACTTGTTCCTGAATCTGGCAACCTTCCCAATTCTGGAAATGCTGTGTTCTTATGGTAAGTTGGGACTTATCGAGCGATGACTCTTCTGCCTACTATGATGGGTCGCTTCGGCGCGACGTCCCGTTCGGGACAGCCCAATCTCACTTCATGAGACTTGGGAAATTATTAGGCAGGAGATGAAAAGCTACCGATTAGAAATTGGACCTATCTCATGTCTTAAAATTTTAGTCACACATCGTAGGACCATGCTATACTCTAGTGAACGGCTGTCACTATGGAGGATAGTCAACCCCTTATCGGGGCGGGATTGGCTCGGGGTGAATGGTTGCTCTTCATTCATAACTGCGCTGCCCTCTGCCTCTCTTTTCCTTTCCTCTCTTCCTCACCACTACGTGTCGAGTTGACAAGAAACGGCATATCAGCCAGCCGTGGCAAACATCTTGTTTGCGTCCTTTCATTGAGTAGCTTGACGATCACGTTCATTAAGGCCTCGGCCACTTTACGATCTTTACGTATCACATAATCTCTTAATACGTCACTCAAGATGCAGTTGAAGAATTCAGTTTTGGTTGCCGCCCTTTCGGCTTCCTCTGCTTTTGCTACCTACACCAAAGACTATAAGCTTAATGCTTACTGGGTATGATATCGCATTATCAAATATGTCTCGTACCTTATGGGCCTATATACTGACTCCTATTTACAGGGACAATCAGGACCTGACACTGATACTCTCGGCAAGCATTGCGAATCTGACAGCATCGACTATGTCACCCTTGGTTTCGTGAATAACTCTCCTGAAAATGGCAACGGTACCGGCTACCCGGGTACCAACTTCGCTGCTCACTGCGCGGCCGAGGTTTACGTCAACAACAACAAGGACTCTAAGCTTCTCAGTTCATGCTCTTTCATCAAGGAAGACATCAAGAAGTGTCAGAGGCTCGGCAAGAAGGTGTTGCTTTCTATTGGAGGAGTATACTCTTCCTCGAGCAACTACACCCTTTCCTCTGTAGAGGCTGGTATACATTTCGCCGACTTCCTCTACCAGGCCTTCGGTCCTTTCAAGACCGGCTACAGGGGACCTCGACCTTTCGATATTAGCAGCACTGAACGCATCACCGTCGACGGTTTCGATTTTGACATCGAGACCAACTTCAGTAAGGCCTACCCCTTTACTCTCTCTTTTCCAATACAGATCACGACAACACTCGTGACCATGCTAGTTCATACATGCTTTCATGCATAGATACTAACTTGTATGATTAGGCGACCAGCAGCCATATGTCCAGATGGTGAACCATCTTCGCGATCTCATCACCGCTGACCGCCAGAGCATTCTTCTCACTGCCGCTCCTCAATGCCCGCAGTCCGGCCAATATTTCCAGATGAAGACTATCCTTCAGCAGGCCAGGTTCGATAAGATCTGGATCCAGTTCTACAACAACCCCTCTTGCGAGGCCTGGACCACCGGCTTCAACTACGATGACTGGGAGAGCTTCGTCAGCGGTGGCGTTAACGATGCCGCCGAGCTCTTCATTGGTCTTCCCGGTAGCATTTCCGCCGTCGGCTTACTCGGAAGCGGCTACATCACAGCTTCGCAGGCTAAGAACCTGATCTGCTCGTATAAGAATAAGCAGCACTTTGGCGGTGCTATGTTGTGGGATGCCTATTATGCTTCCCAGAACAAGAACCTTGCCGGAAAGAACTACTACAACTTGGTTTCCGAGGCGTTGAAGTGCGGTGGTTGTGATGGAGATGTCTGCAAGCCTGTGGTAACCAGCAGCTCGGTTATGACTTCGTATACTACGAGCTCGTCTACTAGCTCGTCCACCTCCTCGACCGTCAGCACCACATCTACCTCGAGCTCTGCGTCCAGCACTAGCATCACTAGCAGCAGCAGCATCTCTACTTCTAGCTCCGTTCCTACATTAAGCAGTGCCTCTAGCTCGAGCTACCTTGCTACCTCGAGTAGTATCTCTAGTATCTCTAGCACCTCTAGCACTTCTAGCTCAGGCTACCTCGCTACGTCTGCTAGCTCTTCAGTCTTCAGTGCCTCCAGCGCTTCCAGCTCTTCCAGCACTGCTAGCTCGTCCAGCTTTTTCAGCACTGTTAGCTCCTCGAGCTCTATTGTCCCTACCAGCTCTTCGGTCTCAAGCTCTTCAGTTTCCAGCTCGACAACTAGCAGCAGCAGCGTGTTCCCGACGTCGTCTTCTTATGGCGCTACCTCCAGCGGCTCGGCATCTGCTACCGAGACCTGCACTGACAGCACATTGTCTTCCAGTATCGCTACTGCCACGGAGTCTTCGACCAGCTCTACCGCTGCGAGGTCCTCAACTAGCTCGCTAATTACTAGTAGCAGCACTCTTTTAACCATCCCCACCGTCTCTAGCTCCTCGTACAGCGCCTCCACCACTTCCTCGGAAGATGACTGCCCTCCGGATGAGACCTCTAGCTCATTCACCGAGTCATTCACTTATAGCGCCTCGTCTACTGACAGTGCCTCGTCAACTGGCAGTGCCTCGTCTACTTACAGTGTGTCGTCTACCTATAGCGCCTCGTCCGGCAGCTATCCTACCGCATCGGTTACTGCCAGTGCTTCCAACACGGTCTCCGAGACTCAGTCCGTGAGCGCAACTTCGTCGTCTTACCCTACCGGTAGCGCTTCTACCACAGAATACACAACAAGTACGGTCTACTCTACCACCGTCTACACCGTGACGTCGTGTGCTCCCAGCGTCACCAACTGCCCCGTCGGCTCCGTAACCACTCAGACCATCGCCATCTCGACCACGATCGTCCCTACCACCGTCGAGACAACGGCCGAGACCGAGACCAAGCCCACCACCTCCGTCGTCGCGTCGTACCCAGTCGTCGGCGGCGGCAATCAATACCACGAGGCCTCGCCGTCCAAGGAGGTACAGACCGCCGCGGTGTCCAGCTACCCCGTCGTAAACAATCCAGCAGTTCCTTCTTCTTCTTCGTCGTCGTCGGTATCGTCGCTGGCCTCCCCCTCCTCATCTACTACCTCTGGTGCTCAGTACGTGTCCACCACCCTGGCCGTCGCCGTCTACCCTACCGGCAAGGGCGGCTACAACAACGGCAACACCAACGGCACCGTCCCTTCGCACAGCGCCGCCGGCCAGGGATACCCCGTCGCGCCTACGACCACCTCCGCCGGCAGCGGACATACCGCCGTGGTATGCAACGGCGCCGGGTGCTCGGCCGCGACTTCGTACCCTGCTGCGCCGGTGGTTACTGCCGGCTCGGCTAAGGTTGCTTCTTTGAGCCTTGGTCTGTTGGCCGTTGTTGCTCTTGTTTTGTAAGAGAGAGGGATAGGTCGGGTTATATGTGGGAGATGTGGGTAGTATATATGGATGGATGAGTGTTGATATCGTTATGTTAGTTAATGTGAAAATGTAATCAATGCACAACTACATATAACAAGCAGGCGTAGAGAAGTGATGAATTGATTGATACACATTTGAACTGAATATTGTGATACACCATATTGTAAAAGGACTTGTGCTACTCTATAGATGTTTGGGTTGGTAAGAATTATTGTGTTTTTCGTTGAATTTCGAAGATACCTTATTGAAAGCCTCTATCATCTTTTAGAGGGTGAGACGGGCTGCATTTGAAGACACTACTAAACTTTCCGGTGAGCAATTTTTAACGAAAAAAAAAAAAGGATTGGATCAGTATGAGTTTCAATGTGCCGGTCGTTTGCACTAACCGTCAAAAATATGATATTAAAGCTCAAAAAATAGCAAAAGAAATGCATCAGCCGCGAATCGAACGCGGGGCCCATCGATGGCAACGATGGATTTTACCACTAAACCACTGATGCTATCATTGGATGATCTTGTTTATGAGAAGTTGTTTTGCTATTGCTAGATATATCCCCGCTCAAAGTTTGTGGTAATGTCCATTTTTGATTGGTTGCTATCATCCGCTACTGACGTAATAATTACCAACCGCCAAATCTCATCCCGAACTTTGAATTGTTGCTTTCTAATAATTGCAACACCAAAATGCTTAACGATTGATATTTCAAGTCTATTGCAATTCTACATGTCTCTCACATCTTGGTGCTCCCGCTATTCTGAGACCATTTGATGCCTCTCTCCTTGTTGAGGAAATGGTCGGTGACGTCCTTGATCTCGTTCTCGCACCACACATTATGTCCTGATGCGTTCGCAAGCGCGAATCCAAACTCGGATAGAAACTCGGGGTCCACGCACCCTACCGCGATCTCGATATCGTCACGCGACTCGTCGCGCCAGTATAAGAAGCTTCCGCAGTTTGTGCAAAATGCACGCTGGATCCCCGGTGTCGCGTAATATTTCTTAAGTGTTTCTGTGGATGTCAAGTACCTAAAGCCGCTGAGCGGCGCGGTATGCGAGATAAATATCAGAGCGCCCGTGTTCCGCCGACATTGCGTACATTGACAACTTCCGCTCTAGATTGATTCTAGTTAGTTGCAACGACACGTTCCAACTGCGTGTTCCATAGACATCGTCTGGGGGTTATGGGTTCAACGTAGAATTTGACGCTCCAGAGCATCAAAGTTATTAATTCTAATAAAATCCCAAGGGACGTATTTTTACTTACTCCTTTCAAGAAATCGTGTCCGATCGGGAAATCGACTTGGTATCTAATGGAACGACAGAGGCAGCCACCTGTGATAGACGCAGGCTCTGGGAAATCGTCAAAAGATACAGATTCAGACATCTTATTCAAATCCTAACATCCTAGAGTCAATTCGATTGCAGAGTGAATCCTTCGAAAAGAGATTTAGCTGTTAACATTCTCCAAATAATAAGCCCTTATAAAGGCTATACATCTGCGTATGAGAACCCCCGCTTGTCAAACGCGCCCTACGGTACGCCCGATGACGTAGATTGCAGGTGCTTGAGCAGAGATACAAACGAGAAGGCTGAATTTAGGTAGTGGTTTAATGGCGGGATTCTCTTATTATAGATTTATTCCAATCTGAAGTCACATTCACAAATGTCTACCCAGAGGTAGGTATACATGCCATCTGTGAGTGGCAATACCACTCATAGGTCAGATAGACAATTGTGCTATCAAGAAATACGCTTTTGGTTCAGCGGTCTGTTCTGTCACCATCCGTTCCATATAGAATCTTCGACTATTACCTCGATTGCGATTGGGTGGTGCGTTACAACAGGAATAGAAGCGTCGCCTGAAGTCAACGACGTGCCAAACATCTTTCCATCTTATCAGCCTGGTATGCTTTATTGGCGTATATTAATTCGACGTTGATATATAACATTCATCGGCAATACTGGATTATAAAGATATCGGATGAATCCTTCATACGATGTAATATCACTCCTCTTTACCCCTGACTTGATGGTTTGTCAGCCGAAAAGCTAACAGTTTTAACTCCGCTAACTTCTCCCGGATTTAAGTCCTCGAATAATCAAAAGATGGTCCCCACCAATAACGAAATTGAGGGTTTTTATGGTTTTTATGTCAGCACCTCCACGGAGTTCGGTGGAGCCTCACCTTCACTTCTCTACCACGACATTGAAGATATCACCGTAATAGGTGACCGTATGGCGCATAGCCCAATGGGAGACATATCTACACAGGTAGCCACTATGACCAATCAATATATTCATTCTCACATATATATAGCTACGACTTCCACTTAGTTGTGCAGTAAATTATGTGTTACATCAAAGACAACTAACAAGCTACCTAGATCGACCTAAGGAGAATCAGTTAACATGTGTTCTATCAAGGCCTTGCTCGCCACTGCCTCATTGGTAACCTCACTTGCCGAGGCTCAGGCGCCATTGAATGTTGAACAATCGACAGGTTTTAACTCTAGCTTTGCTCTCTCGACTTCACAAATAGAATCTGCAAACCTGTCCTCGACGACAGCCAATAACATCAATATCGCGATCAACTTCGATCGCTCCCAACTCGCCAACGGCGGTCCTGCTGAGGACAGTTTCTACGAGCTCCCGCCACTCTCTGGGGCCCCGGTCCCAGGTACGCTTCTTAAGGTCCAAGAATTCACAAATACATCGTCTTTTGTTATCCCCCCGAACACAGCGCTCTCGCGTATCCTGTATACGACTTCAAATCACAACGGAACCGTTGTCCCAGCTTCAGCGTTCGTCCTCTGGCCCTTTACGCCCAAGAAGTTTCAAGCGGGAAACCATAGTGCATCTACTAAAGCACCTGCTGTTGTCTGGACGCACGGCACAGAAGGGTTCTTCGCCTCGGCTGGCCCTTCGACGCACAGAGCACTTTGGTATGGCGACGAGGGACCCTTTACCTTGGCCCTTGCGGGTTATGCTGTCGTAGCGCCCGACTATGCTGGCCTTGGTATTCACAAGTCCTGGGATGGCAGCGAGATCCCCCACCAATATCTTATGTCTCAAACATCCGGGCACGACGCCCTTTATGCCTTGCAAGCATCCCTCGAAGCATTCTCAGAAATCCTAGATGAACGCTTTGTGGTTATGGGTCATAGCCAAGGCGGTGGTGTAGCGTGGGGCGTCGCTGAAGTACTAGAGGCTAAAGGCGATGACGAGTTTAAAGAGTTGGCGAAAGGGTACCTCGGTACAATCGCCGGGAGTCCTACCACGAACGCGTTTATCGGCCAAATTGAATTCATCCTACCGTGGATTAGCATGATTCTGCCTAGCATTTTCCCGGACTTTGATACCAGCACGTGGCTGACCCCGCTGGGCATCGCGCGGACGAAGCTCTTGCAGGAAGTCGAGGGCGGGATTGCCGTTTCGACGCAGCTTTTCCTGTCGGGCGATAAGGTCATCCAAGACGACTACGACAAGACCTGGTATGTCGACGCATACGGCAAGCTAGCAAATGCGGGGCGCAAGCCCTTTAAAGGCCCTTTACTTGTTATCCATGGGACGGAGGACTATTATATCCCTGAGAATTCTACGGCTGCGACTGTTAAGGCCACGTGCGAAGCCGTGCCTGACGGGGATCTGGAGTACTTGGTTGTGAATGGGACGTGGCATGTGCCTACTCTAGATGCCACGAGACAGATATGGCTCAAGTGGATTGAAGATCGGTTTGAGGGTCGATCGTTGGAGAAGACCGGTTGTGTCAAGTCTAGTCTGGAGAGTTTCTTACCGCTGGAGCGTTATCAAGCTACAGGAAAATCGTTTCCCCAGTTTGCTGGCTCACCGGAGTTTAGCTACCAAGTACCCCTAGGACTGTGAAAAGGAAAGGAGAGAAGATGAAAATCTAGGCTGCTAGGTCTATCTGAAATATGTATCATACGCTCAAATAATTCACAGGACCATCTGAGGTCCCTGGTGAAGCCAGGATAGATCCTAATACAGAAGTGTACCACTTCTTCCTAGCAACGGGATGAGCGAGGCCAGTTTCAACACCATGCGAGATGTAGTACAACGTAGAGCATTGCATGCTTCAATCAGAAAGACATTCAACTACCTGACAGAAAGCACAGTTTTTAAACCTTGGGAGTTGCGTAAGATATCAAAAATCAATAAGCACCCTTGCGCCGTGACCACGCCGGACTCTCAACCAAGACCACAGGATCGCGCCCGGTTAGAACCGGCTCGCCAGCCTCGAGCCTAAAATCAAGCACTGGCGCGTCGCTGCTCTCTTCCATGCGCCATATCGCCAGCCCAATCCAATTCTCGCCGTTATAGTTCAGAATCCCCTCCGGAACGGGGAATTGCGTCTGGGGACCGATATGCGCCACATACTTGCCGAACTGCCACCCGTTCACATATAGCTGGATGCGAACGGCTCCACCAGTGACGTTACGGAAGGAAAAATAGAGCGGAATGTCGTATGTATTGGAAGGAAGATCGAGTAAGAGCGGTGCTGTATAGAAGAATATGCCTGGTTTTCCCGGCGCTGAGAACGGTGACACTGGCATAAAGGTCTCGTTGGGAGGCCGCGGGAGATGGTAGCCATGTCGTTCAGCATAAAGACCGCCTTCATTTAGGGGACCCCTAGTGCGGTCGACGTAGTCTTCGCCCCCGAGATTGCCAGTAACTTTCCACGTTATGGGAGTGCTATCGAATATCGAACTATAGAGGCGATAGCTGAGGATCCCGCGGGGTGCTTTACCGGTGTCGATACCTGGGACGTAATTGCCGTCTAGTCCCATGTGGTCAATTACAACTGTCAAGACGTATGGCGCTCCTTTCACAATACTTGGAAGGTCATAGGTTTCCTCGTAGTTTGAAGAACTGGAACTGCCAATCCACGATCCGAGAAAGGTATCGTTGAGCCAGATTGAGTGGCCGTAAGCAGTGCCACCCTGTGTCTTGATTTTAAAAGACTTCTCGGTACCCTTGGCGGTAAAATGGCCCCTGAAAATCAGCACTCCAGCGTTGAAACCGTAATCGCTAGCGAAGAGTGAGGTGGGTGTGTGCATAGCCTGGTATGAATTATTCGTTGACTTGTGATCTGCTGCCAACCATGTAGAGTCGTCATAATGCGCTTGAATCTCTGGGAGGGAGTCGATATAGGTCCAGGATAGCCCAGAAAGAGCAGGTATGTCGAGCGAGGGAGCTGGGTATGGGACATTGGCGACAATTCTCCCTTCCTCCTCCTTGAATTCAATTGTCTTCCCGTTAATCCTAAGAACAGCGGTATTGTGAGGAGCGCCAATAACTTCAACTACTGTTGATCTGTTAAAATCCGCAGAAAGTGATAACGAGTCGTTCTCGAAAGAGGCAGATCTGACGAGATATGGTCCACTGATAATTATCGCTGAGGACTTGCCTATCTCAGGTACCCAGTAATTGTAAGCTGAATTTCGATCTGGGCATATTCTCATTAGCTTTGGTTATATGGATGGGAAATTCTACTCTACCTAGAATGTAAATGTGAAAATCATCGATCTGGACAATGGTCCTTGTCTGTGGAGTAGACCAGGCCAAAGTAACAAGATGATCTGTCCTATTTACTTTAACAGAATCATTCGATATAACTGGAGAAGTGCTTTCGATTTGCACGGCAAGCTCGTTTATTTCATTCGCTCCGCTATACACGATAAGGACAGCCGTGTTTCCGAATTTCTGGTGTGTTAAGATTTCGGCCGTAGAATACAGAAGCTTGATCCCCCGAACATCATAATCGGTAACTATGATCTTTGAATCTCTACCATTGAGAGTGAGATCATCAAATAGCGTAGGAATTGTTATGTCTCCTTTTGATGTTGGAAGCTTCATCGTATAATTATCTGATGCAGTTCTGGTGTAGTCACTATGACGAACGACGAAGAATGACCCGTTGCCAGCTGAGCTATTTCCAGCAAGTCGAGTTACCGTGATGGCAGCGTTGTTAGCATACGTCCACACCAAAGCAGGCCCAGGCTCCGCAGTCAAGTAATCCGGTGACACCTTCAACCATTCGGCCTGCAGCTTCAGTTCGGAATATTTCTCTCTCGTAAGCGATCGGTCTTCAGATATGGCCTAAGAAAGATTTGGATTAATATCTTTTTCCCGAATAGGAGAATTTCCACCTACCGCCCCATAGTCGTAGGATGTATATCCTCCCGGATGTCCAATATTGCCCCAATTGGTTCCCCCAAAAATCTGACAACAAGTCAACGGAGATACGAGAAGAGAACTAATTGCGGCTAACCATGTATATGTTGTGAATAGTTGCCCCTGCGGCAAAATTGTTCTTGAAGAAGACACGCTCAAATTCATGGTTGATAAACGCTGCACAATTGTCGAATCCTGGTCCTCCCCAAGGGTCGTAGGCGCCACCTTGGAACTGGGGATGGGTTTAGTAAGGGTAGACCAGCAATACAAGTAGATTCAGGCACCAACCTCTAAGAGTGAGAAAGGGGTGGATGGACTCTGCAACTTGTGCGTCTGGTGATAGACTCCTGATAATGCCAATGGCGGCCAGGTGGAAGGATTTCCCTAGATTTATCAGCATCGATATGATATCGCAGACGCGGGGTCGCTTACACAGTCAAACATAACCGGATAGGCATCGTGTCCCTAGCACTTGTTAGATCATTGGGTTGAGAGGCCTTGTTCAACGCAGCTCACGTAGATATCCACTGCACCTAGCCCTGTACCAGGAGCGTTGGTACCCAGGGGTGCTGCGTCATTGCTAATGAGAGGTACGACAATACCTGCATTTCGCGCCTGGTCTTCTACATATTTCATGTATTTACCGTTAGGGAATGGGATAGAGACGCCCACTGTATACTCATTCTCGGGTTGATATAGTATCACAGGACCACCGTTGGTGATTTGGGCTTTCGCAATAATGGCACCAATTTGGGAAATATAGCTATCTCAGTCAGCTGAGGAATTACCCTATGGGGACATTGAGACTGACTTGTCCGTAGCTGCCAAGTAGTCCTTATCTGACGTCCTTAGCTGTCCCTTGATGCGTTGAAGCCATCCAGGAAACCCACCGAAGCTTACCTCGGCATTTATATAAGGCCCTGGTCGCTTTTTCTATTTAGAAAGCTCACTTCAAAATTAAGAGGAAATACTCACTGCTATGAGATAGATGCCAGCTTGAGTTGCAGCCTCGAAGAATGGCTCGTAGGAAAATACACCTTCTGCCGAGAAATTCCCTGGTTTGCCTTCTAACAGAGCCCAGTTGCTGTAAAAAGAGACGCAGTTAAATCCCAAAGCCTTAACCTTTTGGAAAATATCAAGCCATAAGGACGGAACGGGAAGCCTCCATGGATGAAATTCGCCGCTCATAATCATAACTCTTTCTCCTTTCACATATAATGAATGACTATCCCAAGTGACAATATCCTGTAAGGATGTCTTGGCATCCTCAGCCACTATCTTCTGTGTTCCTCTAGCATCCCAAGCGTAGCCCCGAACGGCCCAGAGGACGATGGCTAAAATCCCAAAAAGCCACATGATGCGCAGCCTAGTTTTGGTTTGAGATTTTGGGAAGGGTGTCCGGGAGAGACTTTCCGATCCCAGACTGGGGGCCTTGAATGACATGCTGTAATAATGAAAAAGAAAAAAAAAAACTCCTACCTTGACATTCCATAGATATATGCCTACAGATGTAACCTGAACAGGTATCTGTTGATATTATTTGAGGTCTAGGTAGTATTAGGATCGGATGAGGTGGGGATGGATGAGGGATGGCCCCGCGCATCCCAAGCATGTCTAAGGTGTGTTGCAGCCAGAATTAGGCGAACCGGAGGATCCCGTTACCCCTTATGTTCTTTCAACAATCACGTGCATCAACTAACAACCTTGAATGGCCTTTTGCTAGATAATGCTCTTGGAAAGATGAAAGACGTATGGGTACCTAATTGCCGATTTATACTGAGCCTAGAACACTCTCGTGCTGTCGCTCACGAGGTTGCCTGGATTTGATTCAAAGACATCATTATCCCACCTTATTATTTTGCCTTCGCTGTGCTAGGTATCCAAGCCTGTTGGGGCTTTCTAGACAACAAGTAATGAAGGTCAAATGATGATAGTTTCAAGTCCAAGCAATATATTCAAAGCTATCCCCTTAAGTTGCATAAAGTAGCTAATTCCCTGTAATGCATATAATACAAGAAGGAGAGCAGTCTTATGTCAGTCAAGGGAATAATGATCTACTGACACTACACCCATGAATGTAAACTCGACTAAACATCAATTAACAAGAAGTAGACAAGCTACATACATGTAAGAAGGTATTTAGAGCGATGTATTAGGTACCCCCTGCCTGCTAGTCGCCTGTATAGTGAAGGCATCGTTATTGTTCTCCTTCGATTCAGGACCATACATACGGTAACTAGAAAATGTAGGACTAAGAAGAGACGAGACACGACAACATGATCCCAAAGCTCACTATAATGAGCCGGCTCAATTCATTATACCGGCCAGATTAAAATGCTTAATCAATACCAAAACTAAATGAACTAACAGAATACAAGTAAACTTCAAGCCTAAAGGAACAGGAACAGGCATCATGGACACCTCTTTAATGACGTTTATATTGAAAGAAATCCGTACATAGATTAGTTTCCCAGGAGTCTCTTTAGATGCATGGGGAAGCACCCTGCCAAATATGCCCAGGTGCCTATCTATATTCAGGTAGTCTATAGATTTCTTTTACTCATCAACGTCTAGCCCCTTATATGCTGCACAAGGAAGCCTCCCCTTGGTAAGACGTGGGGATAATGCTACTTCCCCGGCCCCTACGAAGAGATTTTCGGATGTATATAGTCAGCCATCCCTTCCATGGTAGTCGCTGCCACAGGCGTGGAGTCGTGCATTTGGAACTTACTGGAGCTTAGAAGAGCCTCCAAAACTTTCAGTTTATCTTAGAGCCGTCATCAAGACCATCCATAACTAAAGGTATTTTAGGCAATCAAATACCTCCTATTAATACATAGCACCAGCATTCGCACCTACCTATGCAAAACCTACAACCCTCGTAATTTAGATCTTTACTAAACTCTAAGCACCATCCCATTCCCTCCTCAGGTAACCCATCGTACTAGCTCTTGGGTAAGCACTTCCTACTATAAGAGGCACCTAACATACACCTTGCGTACCTATCTACATGATACATACATAAGATTGCAGCCCGCTGCAGTTTGCTAACAAGAAAATCGACAGGGAAAGCGACAGCACAGGAAACCGCGGCAACCGTTTCCCAAACACATTTCAGACCTCCCCCAAAATCTTTCCCTTCTGTCCTGGAACAGACCTCCTACAACGTCTACTTTCCACATATCTACTAAACATTAAAGTATAGCTTGAGTTTACACAACATCTTTTGTTGTAGCCCATCGTCTCTATCCGCGCTCAATCTCAATATTTCCTCAAAACAGGCGGTGAGTTGCTCCTACTTTTCCCTGTTTTATTTTGATATCGGTCACGCGCTATTCCGATGCGTTCGCGAGTAATGAACAAGTTCCCGCTCTTCACACATACACACATACACACATACACACACACACAATCCCGTCCCTCTGCGATATCCCTCTTCCCTAGCCCCTACTTACCACACTTTATCGCTGTTGCCCTATTTCAAATAAATGATCCTTTGATTTGACCTTACATATGCTGAAAGTGTTATATACGCCAACCACTTTCCTTTCCCGATAACCAAACTCACAAAGCAACTCTAGGTACTTCTTCAAAGCTGACCCCCCCTTCTCTGCTTTCGTAAGGCAGGAAAGGTACGCTTCCTAACCGTCACCCCTAGGTATTTCCCCAGCTTCCCCCCTTGTCTCATCGTATCTTTTGATTATGTTGCCCTCAGGCTTGCCTACATAGATGGGTTTATACTAACCCTCGCTCTCGACATAGACTTCCTACGGTGACTTGACGTCATCTGGCCCTTCAGCCCATGACGATGTCTTCTGTAAAACGGACTACCGCGTCCACCAGCAGACCTCTGGCCCCGTCAGCTCCTGCGTTTGTTCCTACAAATACTAATGCTACGAACAAGGTGCTCGATGCCTCATTCGTCACACATACTATTCCAGACATCAGCCCTGACTCCGGAGTTATCGGTCTTTGTGCCGTACCCCACGACCGTGCAGGCAAACATGACCTCGGCTGGCACATTGCTGATTTCTTGGCCTTCAAGGCTCTCCTTTGCGGCGAAACTCATTCAAAAGCCCAGACCTGGCTTTCCCAATGTGATATTGCCAGCCTTGTAAATGACAACCCCGATGATTACGCCCACGGCGAAGACCGCCGCTTGGTTAATGTTGCCGCAGCGTCCTCTTCATACACTGACCGTCAGGGAATTAGCCAGAAACGAGACGATGAAATCAAGGTTGAGCTGTCCGCCGAAAAGCTCATGGATGATTTCCTCGCAACCCTGGCGAAAAAGTCTTTAATCGCTAAGGGGAGAGGTCTTCCTTTAATCATTGTTATATGTGGTCTTACCACACTAGAACAGGATGTTTTCTTCGGAGAGACGGATCCCAGAGTCCGAGTCACAAGTGAAAAAATGCGTGAGGTACTCGGAGAGCAAGTTGAGGTTATTGTCATTACCCCTGCTCTGTTTTCTGCGGGCTGGCTAGTCAATCCTTCCTTTTGTCGGTCACCGACTAGAAAGCTGCGTGCTGACCGTACGGAATTCCTCGCCAGACAGTTTGGCGCCATATTCGCAAAGGATCTGGTTGACCACTTTCTAAGTTGGTCATGCCCCTTTATCGACTGGGACCAACTTGACGGAAAGGAGAAGGATGGATTGTATCCGGGACCCGTTAGACTTTCAGAGCGGCAGCATAATGCCATTGAGGCTTTTAAAGTAAATACTCATAATACCCTTGCAGGTCGGTTGTCAGCTTGGAACAAAAACCACTCCTTCAATTTTGAAGTACATGGTGATGACTGGCAGAAGTTGGTTGGCCCCCGTAGGCACAAGCCGTTAAGCTACTTCAAACAGAAGTGGGAAAAGCTTGGAGTGAGCGCCACAGCCACGACCAACGAGCAGCGACTTGAGTTTCTCGGAGGCGCATTCGGAGGCAATAAGGCGTCGCAGGAACGGCACATCAAGCACCTGGTGAACGATTCGTTCTCCGCTTGGTCTGGATATTGGGCACTGCCTTTTGGTCGAAGCGCTAGAGCCGCCTTCCACATGTTCCTTGGGAATGGTTATCCCGATTATAGGGAATGCCACGAAATATTTAACATCATGGAACATCGCGCTACATCGGCCGTAGTTGCTGACATGACTCTAAAGTACTTTGGAATTCCAAAGCCGTACGAAGAACGATGCAGAGATTGGAACGAGCCGAAATGGACAAACGAGTCGACTGATGCTACACACCTGGCCGTTAATCGGCTGTTTGGAGATATCAGCATGTACATTCCTGGAGTAAATGTTCCTCCCGGTGTCAACCCGAACCCACTCAGCGTCATTCAGAGACGGCTGGAGGTTCCCGTCTCCTACTTGGCAGCTGCCATATACAACTACACTTTCATTCGTCCTCACTCCCCTCAGACGATAGTGAAGCGTGTTATTGAGTGTAAGTATAGGCACCAAGATACTACCGCTGCTGATTACTGCTGACAAACATCTAGTTTTCCAAGAGATAAAAGCCCGCCAAACTGAGTTACTGCTTAAGGACTTCGAAATGCATAACGCATGCAGTGCTTGGTTGAGCTCGATCGACTTGCCTATTCGTCCCAGAAGCCATTTCATACCCCCGGAGGAGAATTCAGACGCAGTCGATTCACCTGGAAAATCTTCGGTCTCGGTCCTGCGTCCCCTGTCTAAAGCTAGTACACGATTAGATTCCCTTTCCGCCAATCTTCCTTCTGAGATGAAGGAACTACTTCCCGATGTCGATACCGAGCTAGCACTTCAGCGGCTCATCCAAGAAAGAGACCGCCTTGTTATGGAGCTTTTGGAGGCCCCTAACGATCAACTCTTGAGAATCAAGGAAGAGATGGCACAGACTCAGAGTCTTTTGACATTCATGGAAAATCTAGCTCGCGAAAAGGGGACGAAGCCTAAGAACAATACCTATGAGTCTGAAAAGCACGCCAGGGCTGTGTCGCCTTCTGTACACCAGGATGCCTCCAGTGTCCATGGTCGCAAGAATACACCCGTGGCAGCTCGCGCACAACAAGTCCGCAGCCCTGACAACCAACTGCCCCCTCATCTCCGAGGTCCTTTTAATAAGGTAGTCGAGCAGCCTAATGCGAGATTCCACACCCGACGTGCCCCCGAGAAGTTGGATGAGACGATGAAGGGACGCCCGGGACGGTCAAGCTTCTCCAATTCGTCGAATAAAGCCACCCCATCTCCACGCATTCAACCAGTTATGCAGAAAGATAGCAAGGAGAAAGCGCAAGCCAGGAGATGGATCCCGCCTCATCTTCGTGGCTTACAGCAAGCAGACGTCAAGGAAGCTGATCCCGATCCTGAATGGTGATGTGATTGGTATGTCCTATCTGGGTTTCAGAATCACATTTTTGAAAAGGGGGACGCGACATTATAGTGTTGCGAAGTCAGTATTTCGAGGCGATAATATTCTAGCTGGCCACAAGCTCGTGGTAACACGACATAGTGTTGCTGTGCCACGTTTGCGACGAGAGGCAAGGAGGTAGCTTGCCTGCACTAGCCTTTCTGCTTTGCTGCTCAGGCTTAAAAGGGTACTGCTTATTACTGTCCTACTGCCGACTGTGATAGCATCATAAGTTAATGTAATAATAATTTGCTATTATTTGGCTTTCATAGCCAAAAAGGGAGGAGGGGGGTTTACCAGAATGCTGTGATAGGTGTCTTTGCTGGGACATTGAGCCGATATTTAGCACGTTAAAGACCTCCTAAAGGTAGCCAAGGCAAACGATATGGGAAGAATTTTCCCGACTCTCGCAATGGTACTTCGTTGACTTTAATACGAATAAATTTATATTTTGCTTCACGTCATCCGTTGCCTACCTCCCATAATAGTTGAAGGTTATCATACCGCTATCAATCACAAAGCTTACCTAGGTAGATAGGTGCCTAGATCAAGGTAGGTAGCCTACTCTTTTACTTTCCACAGGAAATTGATCCCTATAATATAACAGGAGAAACGAACAAGGTATTTCGACGTGAACTTTACAATTCAGCTCCGTAAGAGACCGTTTATAGTCACGTAGCATCTTTATTTATATTACTACTACTACTACCACCGCCACCACCACCACCACCACTACTATCTATCTTACCAGCTGCGTCAGTGTCACCGACACAGGAGGGGGTAGCCGGAGCCCTGGCACCGCGCTGGAAGACGAACAGGGCCTCGTCTTTACCCGGGAAGCTCGGCAGCGCGATCTGCACGACCTTGACCCAGCCCTCGCCCGCGCGCTCCCGCTCCACGTACTCGTCCATGCTCATACCCCGGAACCCCGTGTACCCGTTGTGGTTCTGCGTCCCGACCACGGCGAGCGTGTCCCCGGAGTACGCGTCCAACATGCTCCGCGTGAAGCCGCCTTCCTCGCCGCCCGCGAGGGCGCCCCCGACGATGGGGTACACGAGGAGGAGGACCCCTTCGTCGGGGTCTACGTTGGTTGATGTTTTGTCGTTGTTGTTGTTGTTTTTACTGTTGTTGCTGTTGTTGCTGTTGTTGCTGTTGTTGCTGTTGTTCTTGTTGCGACGGCGCTTCCGCAGCCACTCGGCGCCGTCGGCGATCACGGTATCAGACACCCAAGTCGCGCGCCAGGCGCTCTGGGCGCTGTCGACGGGCACGGCGCGGACCCCGTACTGCCGCAGCATGAAGCTCCAGTAGCCCCCGCCGGAGCCAAGGTCCAGGACCTCGCGGTCCGCGGCGAGCGCGCGCAGGATCGAGAGCGCCTCATGGCTGGGGCAGGCGCATCCGAAGTGGTGCATGAGCACGGGCAGGACGTGGTGCGAGCGGTTGCCCGCTAGGGTAGAGGAGGGGCTGGGGCCGGCCCATTCGAGGTTGCGGCAGCTCCAGTTTAGGAACGTTAGGTAAGGGTTCGGCGGGACATGATTGTTGCTGTTACTGCCATTACCACTTTTGTTCCTGCTCTTGTTCTGTTTCGGTATGGTGAGCTGCGACGCGAGCGCCGGGTGCAGGTACCGCTTCGACTGCAGGTAACCGGCGATCTCGGCGCGCAGGCTGCCTTTCTTCGCGTTGGAGAGGAAGGTCTTGAGGGCAGCGGGTGTCGAAGTAGCGGGGTCAAAGATGGAGAGGTAGGCGTCGATATCCGGGCGCGAGGGTGGCGGGAGAGCTCTTAATTTCGTCTTGGACGGGGTCTGCTCGGATTTCTCGTCGCCACCGTCTTCGCCAGGGGGCTTGGGTTCGAAATACCAGGCGTGAAAAGCATTCTGACGTCCGAGCGAGACGATATGCTGGACTTCGGCTAGAGTAACGCTCACAATGGCGTGGTAGACGTAGGAATCACGACGGGGGTGTGGTAGCGAGAATGAGGCGATGATAGCGGATTGGAAATCGTCATTAGAGAGTAATGCTTCGACGCGCTCGTGTAGCGCCGCGTCAGCCACGTATGTTGTCGGGTTCCATGATGGCGCACCCTCGCAGTAGGTGAAAGCCCTGCTTGGTGGCATATTTGTTGGAGTTACACTCCTGGGGGGGGGGAGGGGAGGAGTGGGTTGTTGATTAATCTATTAATGTGTTGTAAATAGTAGTAATAGTATGTATTGTACATGTCTAGCGTCAGGCTTCTGGGACGTAAGGGAGGGAGAAGTTGTTACCTATTATTACCTAGTCTGTTATTAATGTACCTTAGGTACCTAGGCACCTACCTAAAGTACCTAAGGTAGCTAGTGATCGGGGCGGGGTCCTGGCGAGATGGCGAGATGGCCTTGGGTACCTAATTCAGGGATTCCCCGCACTCAGGGGCTTTTCTGCAGGGTAGCTCTTCTCCTATTTTGGAGAAATGGCCCGCCACGTTTCCTTAATGTTCACCGGGTTCCCTGGTTCCCCCCTTACTCTAGTTCCATGTCAATATATAAATTGGAACGGCCGAGTCCGGTGTGAGGCGGCGATGGTGATGGCCATGCATGAGAAACGTTATCGAAGAGGCGAAAAGAAATTGTGCCACCAATCTTCATTTTTCACAGGGTAGTACTTGTTTAAGTGAATGCGTGTACGCTTCACCTATATAGAATTATCATTTACTAATAAATCTCGTTCACCTCGAAATTTATAAGATACACGTGTATATGTGTATGATAGGTATATGATAGGTATATGATAGATATATGCATTCTGGCGTAGGGACATTTCTCTCACGCTTATTATACTCGACCGTTAGACCCTGTTTCATAACGGGCCAGTCCCTTGGCCTTGGGTGCTCACATTGGGAAAGGTCAGTAACGCAACGGAGAAATAGGCACTTGGAATGTAGGGCAGGTTTCTAGTCACAGCTCTTGTATCCTTCGAATTTAGGTCGGCTTATAGCTTACCCTATGCCTTGTATTATAATAATCTCCTTTAGTGATTCTTCATAGCGATAGACTTAAAAGTTCTGAGACGATAGGTTTTAATAATTTCCGAGATACCTTGGACATGTTTATCGTTAGATCATCAGAATCATAGATTAACTGCGACGTGGGCATTTAGAGATCCGAGTTAGTTCCTACTAATTCCGGCCTTATCTTCTCAGTCGGTCAAACTATCCAGAGCTACAAAAGTGCCAAGGGGAGTTCGCATTATGCCCGAACTTACCTCCGCTATGTTCAACGCGGTATGTAATTAATCATGATGACAGAGCACGAGATTTCGTGGACTACGGCTGTATGGTGCCGGAGAGATAACCACTCATTGGATAGTTTCTGGGTCCCTGAACGGGCAAGATGTTTTGGGATGTTGTCATCTCGGAGAAATATATGCAGTTGCCCACCAAGGTCCATCATAGCCAATTACTTCCCCTACGTTCCTGTATTTACCTGTTCCATCAACTGTCTGTTTCAGTTTGTAGCAAACTGCGAGCCGCGACTCGTGATGTCACTCCCTCAATCGCCTAATTCCTGTCTTCTTACGGACGAAACGGAACACAAAACCCGAACCACCAAGTATAAGGACCAATCACTATTAGGAACCGAAAATAACCGTCTAGGAACGATATTAGTATTCTCTAATAGGGATCACTTCGTCACAAATTTTATCATATCCACTCTTCGAATCAAGAACGGCCTACTTCAAGGCGAATTACGTATGGACCCGATGAGAAAGCCGGCGTGCTGTGCTAGGAGTTACTCGAGCGTAGTTGAGTCGTCTATCCGAACCCCTGACCCCTGGCTGATAGGACAAATCGGGGATGAATATTACCTGTATGTATCTACCAAAGTCATACCTAAAAGTAACATAACAATATACACTATCTTACGCAGATATCATATAGATAACCAAACCATTAGACATGTTCACTTATGAATTTTAAATATATTTTCGTAGCTATTTTGGTAACTAATTCCTTCGTTTTCGAGTCCGATGTTCAACACTAGATGTCAACGTAAAGTCTTGTTGAATACTTTCCGTTAAAGATATCCTATTTATCCCTCATCGTGCGTATTCATCAGCCGATTGACCTCTCCAGGCGAGCTGCCGTGTATCGGTATTGCAATCCTCATTACGCGGGTACCTTTGTCATCCAGGCTACCTATTCACCACTTCTAGTGCTCATGCGGGCAGCCGTACTTGATGCTACCAATCTCTTTAATAGCCACACTAGAATAATTGTTTCCTATCTGCCATTCACCTTGTGATACGACCTCTGTGGCAACGCAAAGAAGAACAAGCCCTGCCGGCGCCAATGGAAAACCCAGGGTGTCTCTCCATTTTCTTTCAATAAAGTTAATCAAGCCAGTCCGATAACTTCAGGACCAGATGCATACACGCATGGCTGCTTGGATGTCTCAGATCACTATCCATCACCTGACTCATGACATATAACGACAGGTCTCAATCTATTCAGACATCTAATTACATCTTCGTTGATCATGGCAGACATCGGCTGTGGCCCTACTGTTCTTGTTTCTCCAAAGCTTCAATATCAAGGCTACACCCATCTTAATCCGGGCATATCTCCTTATACATCGAAGGGTTTCTCGTCAGCCCAGAGCCAAGAGGACGAGAAAAACACTACACAGACTATCTCGCCTGGTCCCCATAGTATCAACACTGCGGGAGGAACTCCCCTCAGCAGCAGCAACAGTATATTCACTCAAGATTATTCTACTGAGCATCTCTGCCCGCCGCCAACCTACCCGGCTAAATCCAATGGGCTGCCGATAAAATTAAACTATAGCTTGCAATTAGTACCTCCAAGGCCTCATAATGCTGAAAAGCCCTCACCGCTCCGTGCAGCGAATGAGTGTTTCAATGCAGATGTCTACACTGTACGGCCACCGCAAGCATCGCCTATGGCGTCACAAGGCGGAAACGATGCGTATGTAGATACGCAGGGCTTATTCGACGATGTCCAGCAGCTAGAAGGCAGTGCCGAACCAGGAGATCAAGTCGAGGCCAGAGCCGCCGTCCCGGTTAATGAATCCGCTACCGATGCCGGATACGAATCAGATTCTGCAACAACGGTATCTACCTCGGTATCTTCAAGCATATGGGATTTTTCCTTTGAAAACGGTAGGAGATACCACAAGTTTAGGGAAGGCCGATACAACTTCCCAAATGACGATATCGAACAGGAGCGAGAGGATATGAAGCATGCTATGGTAAAGTTGCTATGCCAAGAGCTGCACTTCGCGCCCATTGGAGATAATCCACATGAGATACTTGATGTGGGAACAGGTACTGGAATCTGGGCGATCGAGAGTAAGGCATCCTCTCCTATGGCGTGACTGTTCAACTATTTTCGGTACTGACCTGTCAAGTGGGCGATGCGTATCCTAGCGCAAACATTCTTGGTGTCGACCTGAGTCCTATTCAACCGCAATGGGTACCGCCTAATGTTCGATTTATGGTCGACGACGTAGAAAGCGAGTGGCTTCATCCGCCAAATCACTTCGACTATATACATTCTCGACACACAATCATGGCTATAAAGGATTGGGACCAGTTGCTTAAGACTGCCTACGAGTGAGTTTTCCGTCTCAAGCATAATGAGTCTTCGTTCAAAATCACGAATTGAAGCTAAGTTGCAACGTGCTCAGACATTTGAAACCCGGTGGCTGGTTGGAGCTACAAGAAATCTATCATTTCCCCATGAGCAGTAACAATACCCTTGAAGAGGATCATCCGGTCGCTCAGTACTGGAAATACGTGGATGAGGGGCTTGAGAGTCTCGGTGTGAACTTCAGATTTTCGGATGAAGGTCGGATAGCGGCTTTGATGCGACAGTGCGGATTTGTCAACGTAACCGAACGCGTCTTCCACGTACCCATCGGCACATGGCCGAAAAACAAGATCCTGAAGAGCGTAGGACTATATTGGAAAACGATCCTTCTGGATGGGATTCAAGCTATCGCACTCGGACCGATGACAAGAGGTCTCCAATGGAGAAGAGAACAGGTCGAGGCCTTTCTGATTTCTGTGCGGAAGGGGTATCATGACAACTCACTACTGTTGTACATGCCACTGGTCTGTGTTTACGGCCAGAAACCCGGAAGCCAGTAACCAGAGTACTAGGTATTGCTCTCCCGAATAAGGTAATTAGGAGATAGGAGACTCGTATAGCGAAACCCAAACGCGAATGTAATTGGGAGGAAGAGGGAGAGATATTGGATATTGAGATTGACAACGGTATCAACCGATACTACGTAGCTTGGCTCATTTTAGACGTCTGACCACCCTTGCTCGCAGGAGCTGTTATCATTGGAGGATAGCATGATCCATAGCCGGAATAGGAAACATCTTTCATATACTGTATACATGCTGTCCACTTGCGCTATTCACAACCTTCTTGCATGTAGGTACTGTAATGTAGTTCACAATTCTCAAAGTACTACGAAGGAGCTGTCAGCTATCTTCAAGAAGGGTGTGTCAGACAGGGCGAAAAATCGACTAGGTAGCAAACGAGATGCTTTGATATGATATAATAAGATCGCCATCATTATATTATACCAGATGCCACACGATGAAATATCAGGCAAGTAGAGAAAGTGCTCAACCATACAATACCCTAAGGCTACACATTTAACTTACTTCTAAAAACAGTATATATTAAATGGGTATATTTTTATCACATGCGATGCAAGTTACATATCATCATATGTGCCTACCAGGGGTAACACCCGATGGCGTCGGAAACCTGTCAAACGATCTTCTCTCCATTTTCAGTCTGCACACGCGCGACATGCACACGGGGAATGAAACGTTCCTCTCTCTTAACATTCTTAGCATAGGTACCTTATCACCAACATTATATCATATTTCACTCCGATTAAGTTCTTACTTCCCCCACCCCGACCACACATCGCAAGATCTTCAGGAGTCATTTTTTGTTTGCTTCCAATTTCTGGCTGGGTACAGACAGTTACGGGATATTCGAGGTGCCATACGCCCGAAGCAATCAAAAGCCACGCCTCGAAGCTCCGAATGATGATTCGTCACCGCGTGTAAATGTAGGTACCCCCAAGCCCAGTGGCATTCGCCTATCCAGATCCAGAATCGCCGATAACATCAACCATCCTATACACAAGTACACAGTGAGCGTTCCTAACCCCCAAAACGAGCCCCGTGCAGCAACGGCCGCTGTCACGTCAGGCAAGTAACCGCGCACATACGCACAGTTGCCGCTACTGACGATAGAACGCGAATAAATATGACGTGGATTTTGCAAACGGCAACATGGGGAAAAGGAACAAACATGCTTCAACGCCTTCCGGCCCTCCTCTTCCCCTAGCAAAACCGGGCGGGAGACGGGAATATAAGCCCGAATGGGTCGTAGAACATGGACAAAGAAGTTGCCAAAGGTTCAAGTGATGGAGCAAGATTTCCAGCCCTTCCGGCTCCAGACTATCTAGGCCATCTCCTATGGCTCTGAGGTCTCGAGCAGTATTTCACAACATAGCTACGAGGCGGTAGTAGTGCTGGTATCTGCTGTGCGACTCACCTGCGAACAACAGACCTGGTGATAGTTTGGATTTTTGAGGTGCTAAAGTTCTACGGGCACAGCGTGTGTTATTTTCTTGGCATACATAACTTGTATTCTGCTAGAAAGGGTATCTGATCTTTAAAGATGTATCGCAGCGTCCCGCCTGGCGAATGGGATAACTGTCAGTGGCTGCATTATAGGCGTGACAAATCCTAACGGCCTCCATTGCAGCCAATCAGAGCGCCGGCGCCAGCGCCACTGATATGACATACCCCCTTTTTTAACACTCGACCATATAAGGTACTAAACATATCACCCTCCAGGAGGTTAATAGTATGGTGGCTTTTGATAGGCGAGATTTTCCTGTCCTAATTATTCCAGATTGGTAATACCTCCTCAGGCAGAAGCTTTCCAATCAGTAAGCCACTTAATATACCCTCAAGCGGTGTGCTACAATAGAGTGCTAAAATCGTGGTTAGGTAAAAGGTCACATCATATCTGCTAGCAATATAGAATGCGGTTGCAATAGCCTTGGATGCGTTCCAAGTAAATGGACGCTCGTTCTGTTAGTTAATTTTCTCGTTTCATGTATGAAGGTAGTTTCGCTGCTCCAGGGTTCAATGTGTCTTTATACCTAAGGGGCAACTTAACTTAAACGATAATATCTGCTGCCGTTCGGTTGGGTGAACTATAGAGTCTAACTGAGGCTATATTGTGTGATTGGACAGGCAGTCCAATAATTCTCCTACCATATGCTCCTTACGGTGACAGTACCTAAGGCATCTACACAGCTGCAATGAATTTGCCGTAACGTCGGGTTACTTTATGGTTATGCGATATCAGTAGAGGATACTTAGAGACGCTGATCTAGTTGTTCAGTGTGGAACTCATATGTCGATAAATAATGCGCTGGTTAGGTAGCTGTATGAGATAATACCATTAGCAACATAGTTGGCACCTTTCAGAGTCAGTCGAGATGAAAGCAAATATGTACACCCTGAGATATGCCGAGGACTCTTTACATAGCCTTTGAACATAATACTATGACTTATATTTGCCTTCATTAATTCAGAGCGTTGTGGTTTGAGATGTCGCATAGACTCATGAGTCTGATGTAGGTGCCTAGGTGGTTATGTTCCATAGGTTTCAGTGTGAAGCCTATGAGTCTCTAAGCTACTTAAGTTTTTAACTTCCCAGATGAGATCTAACCGATAAACAGCCATTATTTCAGTTCGAACTTAATGAGTATACCTACCTATTATCTCTCATTGTCGTGCTTGGATACATATAGCTGCCCTAGGATTTAAGTTCGCGGCATCGGTGCTGCTTTGGTCAATAGGCAAGGCAGTCCAGGGCTAGCCATGCTGCTACTCTCCAATTTAGGATATCTAACGTTCCTTTCCCCAGTTCAACATCGTGCATGTCATCGCCAGTCTGATTATGATCAATCTGGGACTCACAAACTTCAAAACTAAGTGATGAACGAAGTGATGATGACTAAAGTGCAAATTCCTCGACAGTGTCGTTCAATGAAAACAGTACTGCGGGCGACTAATACGTACCTAACCCAAAGCGCATACGAATTTATCTATATACATCTAGCAAGAGTTGATCCTATAGGACGTTCATGAGCTCCTCAGAATTACCTTGGGCATTAGCACAAGGCATAGGGATAAAACTCACAATATAAACTACCCGTATAGACGGCATCACTGCCTTCGCTCGTGAGTAACCGACGTCAAATACTCATTTGAAACTGCATAGATACCCAAGTGGCTTTAAGAAACCCAATATTAAGCATCGTCAACTGCAAGTATACCAGGTAGAAGCAACACACAAATCTAGACAGGCTCACAAACGTACAGGGGTTACAGCCCACTGCAGTGCAGACACCCGGGCAAGAAAAGGATAACTGCAGCTAAACTGCCCACAGCAGGTCCGCACAACGGCTGAACAACACACACAACCAGCCAGGAAGGGTAGTTACATAACGAAATCTGCAATTGGGCCTAGTTTCCCTGATGCTTTCCAGGTCGTCGGGATTCCGATCGTTCTAGTTGTTGGGAACCGAGTCATTGGGTCCCTATAGCCTAAGACACGTCGTGTTATACAAATGTAGAAGAAAAGTAATCGCCGCCTAGAAGCTGCGTGTCTCTCGCGATCCTACCTCGCTCGACGGATTCCTCCAATCTTTATACCACTGCAGAGACAATACACGCGCGCACAGATTCTCTTGCCCTCGTCTCCCGGGTTTCTTGTACCGGAATTGAATGAAAATCGCGGTTCTTTTTCACATGTCTGCTGTGTCACACACCACAAGAGAACGCCTCTTGGACCCAAGACCAAGTCACCGGTAGCTGTCAACCAGTCTCCTGGTCCGGAAGATCCCTGGAGTTGTCTTATGTTAATTGTGACCAGTCGTTCCAAGACATATATCTATCCCAGTTAGAAGCTCATACTGGTTCGGGAAGACATCATATCTAACGCCAAACCTTGAACCTTGGTGGCATAATTCCGTCTATAGGTAGCGTTTCCTCTTACCAACTAAGCCAACGATGTTGTTAACCACTTCATAGAAAGGGAGGAGACCAAAAAACGCCTACTTAGGTATGCAGCATCTAGCATATTGACTCCCTCACTGCGGGATTTCGTTCGAGGTAGACACATATACTGTATCCGAAAAGAGGAAGATCATTCGTGGAAACTGTACAGGGGGGATGAACGGGAGACTCGAGGAAAATAACAAACTCAAGTCAATGAGAATACTGACTTCCTTACCAGCAGGGTATATGGATCTTCTGGTTTGACTTTGTTCACCTAAGGCCTTCGAATCCTGACACCACTTGTCCCGCGTAATAAGCACCTCTCAGAAGTAATACAATATTGATAATCCCGGTCTGTTTCCCTCTTCCAGACTACATAAAGCTCTGGGGTTCGTTTACACAACATCCACACCACGTTGCTGGCTTATAATGACCCCTGAGTCTATAAAAGACTAGACCTTTCTTCTCTATGTGGCTCAAGTTCACTTTCTAAGCTTCCATATCTACCGGATTTATATTACCAATAATACGGTATTGCGTGTTCCTGGTTGTGCATAATCTGTTTCTTTCTTTTTCCTGTTGAGTCTACCATTGTTCCCTGTCTTATACTTGTTATTATATGTAGTTACGTTCACGTTGGCGGTCTCCTTTATTATCGTCGCAACTGTTGGCAGATTTAGGGACCTAGGCAGGACTTATTATCACAAGTGTTATCGTCGTTGTTATCACCTAGGAGCCAAAATGGTCAAATCTAAATTGGTTGCCTGGCTCCACCAAACTTCGCCGCCCATGGCAACCTCTTCAAACGAAGAGCGCAGAAGACAGACCGTTAGGCACACAGTCGACCTGCCAGCTAGTTTACCAGAAATTAAACGCCATAAGCAAAAGCTGCAGAGAGAAGAACTTCCTTCCAGCAACAACAATTCTCGTATTGCAAATTCCCAAAGAAAGAACAATACTCCCACAACGATGGCGTCATCAAAGATGATTGCGCTCGCGCAGAAAATCACCTCCGAGACAGAAAAGGTAGAGGCTTACTTTAAAGTCAACGGCCTAGTAACTCCAAGCTTTGATGCGCATGCACCCGGCGACTTTCCTTTCATGCCAGACGACATTTCCCGAAGCCGAAGAGAGGTCATTCAGGCTACTGAAGAGCTACATGATCTCATGGTCGGTCCCCGAGAGTCGATTCGATGGATGGCTTGGGATGTAAGTTCCTCCCTGCGTTCCTACTGTCCGCAATCTCTTAATAAAATATATGTGGCAAAGATATAAATCATTGACTGACTTAACGAAATAGTTCATGAACACCCAGAGCCTACAGCTTCTCAATCATTTCGGGATCCGTATGTTAGCCATCACCACACATTCATGCGCAAAATGCTGACAATACATTACAGCGGCACTTGTGCCCCTTGATGGTTCTATCACGCTCTCAGAGCTCCAAGCCAAAACGTCTCTTGACCCGATCAACCTTGCCCGCGTGCTACGACATGCTATGACGAACCACGTATTCCAAGAACTGAAGCCGGGCGTGATTGCGCATACGGCCGCATCGAGACTTCTAGCCGAGGATCAGGAATTGCAATCCTGGGTGATATTCAACACTGAGGGCGTCTACCCGGCATCCGCGCAGGTAATCAATGCCTTAAAAGCATATCCCGAAGCGACGAACCTTACGCGCACCGGATTCAACTTCGCCTTCAACACAGTAAATTTGGAACCTATGTTCGTCACGATCGGAAAAGACCCCAAGCGCGCCGGGCGCATGGCACAGGCTATGAGTAGCCTAACAGGAGGTGAAGGATACGAACTCTGGTACCTATCGGAAGGCTGCGATCTAACGGATGTTAATGCCCGCGGTGGAACTATGGTCGATGTAGGGGGTAGTCATGGCTTCGTCGACGTGCATCTAGCCAAGGTGTACAACAACATCAAGTTCGTGGTACAAGACCTCCCCAGCACAGTCGAGAGCGCGCCGAAGCCTATTTGCGCAGATGCTAAGATCAGCAAGCGCATCCAATTCCAAGCGCACGACTTCTTCAAGGAGCAGCCCATCCGTGGCGCCGATGTGTACTTCTTCCGTTGGATCATGCACAACTACTCGACGCCCTACGCCGTCCAGATCCTCCGCAACTTAATCCCAGCACTGAAGCCTGGTGCACGTATCATCATCAACGACCACTGCCTCCGAGAGCCTGGCACAGAGAACCCTTGGGATGAACGTCTGATCAGAAGCATGGACCTTGTCATGTTGAGCTTGCTGAACGCGCAGGAGCGTGGGGAGGAAGATTTCAAACAGCTATTCAAGATAGCTGGAGACGGATTCGTCTTCAAAGTGAGTTTCTTGCCTCCTTCAAAATCATTGACTTAACTTGACATTCTAACCCAATTCTAAAAGGGTGTCACCAGACCGAAGGGTTGCCGTATGAGCATCATCGAGGCAGTGTGGAAGCCGGATGAGGTTGACCAGACAATGGTGACAGAGAATCTTTCCGAGCTTACACTTACGTAGAAGCGGTATGCGCAAGGAAAATCGTCGATATACGAGGACTGCTCATCTTGAGGTGTGAGCAGTCGGGTGGCTAAGTCTGCAAGCAAGTGTTACTTAGAAAGTCGATACAGCGGAAAAGACCACTGTGCATAAGGCAACGATAGTGATGCTCTGGGTAGAGAATGCCCCTCCTGTTGATTGCATAGCCGGAGGAAAAGTTCATGAGTTCTGCTTTGTTTCTTTTTTTGCTGAGTTTATTGAGTTTGACACCTAACCCCTTTACCATTTGCGCCTGGATGCATAAACAACGAACGAATAGGAGGAAAAGGAGATTAATTCGGACAAACAGGTCACGATAATGATGTCACAGGGAATGAAGAATGTATGATTAAGGGGCGCCCTACGCAAGTCTGTTAATATCATCGGCATTGCAAAAATATGGTTTCCTGGGGATGTCTGGCTCCGCCTCCGATCGCCCCGTCTCTGCCCGTTTCTTGGTGCTTTAAGCTAGCAATTCGGTCCATTAACTGCTAACTTAATGAAGTTGTCACAGATCACTAGAGAACTTAGGTAGGTATAACTCATCTATTAAGTGGCCTAACAAATTCGGCGGAGTGTGCCAGCGGAGTTCTCAGCTGGTGATTCGTTTACATACTCGGAAGCCGACGGGACTTAGTGCTGGCAACGCAGTCAAGTGATCGACAATAGCATAAGAGCCGCCCGTTATCGAGTCCACTATAGAAGAGTTTCATCCGGCGCTTTCTCGGACCGGCTCAAATGGATTTGGGCCCTGCACCAGGGCTATTGAACGGGAAAATGCTTGGCGAGCTCTCCAAGAGTCCAAGCGACTCCAAACGACCCCAGATCAAACATGCCCCTGCAACTGTGGAGTTTCTTCAATTAAGGAACGGACCCAGGACCCAGGATGGTCTTCGGCTCCAGAGCGAACTCTACATATAGCCTGGGTTCATGCATGAAATCAGTATTATAATCCGGGGTTGCTTCCCCACAGCTGAATATGCGTGCAGAGCTACCGATGAACGCCCGGAACTATGCGGTTTGACGCTGAACATAAGACCGCTCCTCTAGAAAATTTCGTCCGAATGGATAGCTATAGCGTAGCAGCGGGGCCGAGCAAGTTGGAGATGACCCCGACGGTATATCGTCGAGCGCCACGAGATAAGCTGCAGAAAGGCACTGGCTTCCTCCGCCGTCCCCATTCAAAATTTCGGTCCTTCTCAGGCATATGCCGCGATACAGCCGGCGAGGACATCGTGTCGACGAGTATATATATATCGTCGAATCGACGAGCTGTGAAGTTGATTTCATGAGCATCGACAACCACAAGATCATCATCTTCAGCTTCGGTCCTCAATTTCTTATCACTCTTAAGACTTCACGTCAGTCCAATCTTTTCGACAATTCAAAATGAAGGCAATCGCTGCTCTAGCTGGCTCCGGCCTCATCACTCTCGTTCACGGTCACGGGTACTTGACTACCCCTGTCAGCCGTACTCGCCAAGGATCGGAGGTAGGTCTATTCCCCTTGATAAGCTTGGGAGTTACAATAAGGCTGATTTATTGTCTTTGATATACATAGGCCGGAACGGATACTTGCCCGGAATGCACCATCCTCGAGCCGGTCACAGCCTGGCCGGATCTCGATGAGGCAAAGGTGGGCCGCTCCGGACCTTGTGGATACAACGCCCGTGTAAGCGTCGACTACAACCAGCCCTCGGACGAATGGGGAAACAAGATTGTCGCCACGTACTCTCCGGGCGAGGTTGTCGATGTTCAGTGGTGCGTCGACCACAACGGTGACCACGGCGGAATGTTCGCCTACCGAATTTGCCAGGACCAGGCTATTGTTGACAAGTTCCTCGACCCCGACTATCTCCCCACCGAGGAGGAGAAGCAGGCTGCCGAGGATTGTTTCGAGGAGGGTCTCCTCCCTTGCACTGATGTTGATGGCCAGGACTGCGGATATAACCCCGACTGCCAGGAGGGCCAGCCGTGCTACCGAAACGACTGGTTCACTTGCAACGGATTCGACAACGGCGACCAGACCAAGTGCCAGGGTGTCGACAAGGCTGAGCTGAACTCATGCTTCACGACCATCGCAGGTGGCTACACAGTTACCAAGAAGATTAAGATCCCAGACTTCGTGTCCAACCACACGTTGCTCTCGTTCAAGTGGAACTCTTTCCAGACGGCTCAGGTGTACCTGTCATGCGCGGACATTGCCATTGCCGACGGCGGTTCCGCATCGACTACAACCAGGCGGTCCACAGCAACCAGTTCGTCTACGGCCCCTACAACAAGCACCACGTGTACCGCCACCGCTAGCAAAGTAGCGCTAACATTCAACCAGGCCGTCGTAACAACGTACGGGGAAACAATTAAACTTGTGGGCTCCATCCCCGAGCTCGGCAGCTGGAACGTCGAGGCTGCGCCGACACTGTCGGCCGCCAAGTACACCGCTGCGAAGCCCCTGTGGACGCTCTCCTTGAGCCTCGCACCGGGCCGCAAGTTCGAGTATAAGTTCGTCAAGGTGTCGAGTAGCGGGGCAGTCTCATGGGAGAGTGACCCGAACCGCTCGTACACCGTGCCGAGCTCGTGCGGATCGACAGCCCTTGCTGTCGAGGGAACTTGGCGCTAAATTCAATTCTGTACATTTTTTTTTTTTTTTTTGATTATGGACATACATATATTTCTTTGGTACATATGATGATGGAATGCGATGATGAGGAAGCTTAATTCTTATAAAATTGACAAAATTCTTTCCTTTGCTGACATTTTACCCCTGAGTGCAGTTATCTCCGTGCTTCATAATTACATATTCGGTGTTATTTAAATCGTGAGGTAGTTGGAGCTTACCTACCTCTAATTCACAACAGAAATTGTGGTCGATCCCCTGTCGCGCTTCATGATTCATCATCGTAACCTCTTTGTGCTTCGAGAGCTTCTAACCAATTAGTAGTTCACAGATTTAAAGCATATTTCAGACTATAAAAACTAATATGAGAGCGTCATTAAACGAACGCCCTATTTACGCGATACCATCAATTATTTACTTACCTGCCTAATCTAGGTACCTAGTTATGGTGGTCTTCCATGTTGCAAACTGTTGACTGCCGTCGTTCGTCATCACGCTTACAATGGATCGAACTGGGAGTTATCAAATACGTCTTAATGACGGGGGCGGCCGTCATTTGTCGAAATCCTTGACGCGATGATAGGTATGGGCACGAGTAATATCAATCATCAACCTTCAAAGGTTCTCAGCTATGTTCCGTGTCGCGATTAGTTCCTTAGCACTTTACGATAGAGAGTAACGACAATTGACCGCTTAAATCTTCTCGCGATGTTACGCCAATCGTTTCGCTTCGCACGGCTCAAGAGCGCCAATATCTGGCAATCATCTCCATCAATAGCTTCGGTCGCTTTCGTACGTCCGTATTCCGATAAGATTCTCTCGAATGGCTTGATGGGATCGAAATCGCGCAAAACTTTAGACAAACGTTCCCCAAAGGATCCAAACCAGACTCTTACTCAGGCAGATAGCATTTCGGCGGTGATTCGTCACGATCACCGACAAATCGAGAAATATTATGACAGGATTATCAATGCAAGCGATCATGATACGCAGCGACGGTACCAAAACGCTTTTGTGTGGGAGCTAGCGAGACATGCTATAGCGGAGGAGTTAGTCGTATATCCTTCGATTGAAACAGGTCTCAATAATGGGAAAGAGATGGCTGAGAAGGATCGGGCAGAGCATCAAGTGGTATGTATAACGCCTTTTTATACCAGTCATCTTAGCTTCGCCGAATGTTGCGTCGAAGAAGATTCACTAACAATTTATCCCTATCTAGACCAAAGAGGCACTGTATAAATTTCAGAACATGACCCCTGCGGACAGAGATTTCATTCCGACCCTCGAGGCGCTAATGAAAGACCTCAAGATGCATATCAAAGAAGAGGAAGAACATGACTTGGTCAAACTGGAAGAGGCACTCTTGCCATCAAAGTCGAAAGACTTGGCTGAGCAGTTCGAGATGACGAAGGCCTACACGCCAACGCGTAGCCACCCAAACACCCCGAATAGACCGCCATACGAGACTGCTGTCGGCCTCATGACAGCGCCATTGGACAAGCTTCGTGATATGTTTCGCGAATGGCCCAACGAGCCCGGGCCAAGACCTCCTTCTGGTGGACCTGCGAGATAATGTGTGGGCGCCTAAGAACATACGGTTGCGCCCGCTAGGATATTGCCATGGCGTTTTGGTAGATGTTAGCAACGAGCTTACTAAAAAGTGAATTGCCTCAAGTTTAAGGTAGATGCATAAGTACGTCGGTGTCATGAAGTTCGTTGAGCTCTATACAATCGATTGAATCAAAACTACTGTACACATCGTGCCGGCAGCTTAGACGAAACAAGAAATAAGACACGACTAGCGACCTATGCGTATGCGCATGCGTCGTGTTAAAAATAACATTTACTACTATTGGTCGCATATCTCGTATTTAAATGCAGAATTTTCAGTGAAGTACCGTACCTAATCAATGATTCGATCGCGATACTTTAACCGGCTCTAGGTCTATGGTGACAGTTTCTGACTATAAGATCCTTCCGCGCCAAACCTTCGCCATAAGCTCGGTCTAGATCAGCCACTGCAACGCTGTAAGCAAACGTTACGCGATAATAACAAACCATATCCTATGGTCCGAGCGAAGAATAGTATACAAAAGTCGAGCTGTTTATTCTCCTAGGTGAGCTCGCCCCAGCTGAAGTAAACAGCTCCATAATCCGCAGTTTTCACGTACGGATTTTACATACCGATTCCATATATCAATTTTACATATAAATTATATCTATATATCGCACGACATCATGTGGAACTTCAAGTTATTTGCTCTTACGAGCCTTGTCGCTCTAGGCAGCTCATCTACACAACATCGGTCGTCCGATGGAGATTTGAAGCCATGGGAAGTAACCAGATTGTCAACATTCTCTCCTTCCGGTCGTCCAGGGAACAGCAACCTCGCCAATCTATGGGCCACTATCACAAATCCCAGCCCCATCCCCGCGGGCTCAGGAGCATCATTCGAGCCAAGCACGGCTAACTGCACTGTGCAATGGACGTGGTACGTGGAGGAGCCATACGGACGTACCGTCGACTGCACGACAGGAGGAAACCAGACCACATTTTCAAATTCTATCTCGAAGTGGACCATCGAGATTCTTAAAGCGAGTGGTGACCAACCATCGCCAACCCAGAACTTTGACGTCAAGTTCACGCTTACGGCTAACTTGACAGCCAACGGGGAGGATCATTACAAAGTCTTTACCGGAACGCAACATTTCGCCATCGGGGAAAATATGAGAGGAACCTGCGGCGGCAGTGGTGTGGTAAGTACCTACATGTCATGTTTTTCCATACATATAACCCCCTTAATATATCAGAAATTCACACTAACTTCAATGCTTGCGACAGTGCTCCTGGTATCTAGATGAGGAAAACATCCCAGTGTTGGTTGAGCCGAGTCTTGTCGACTCTTCCTAATTTTCTTTCTCTTTGAGCACATCTATTATTTCGTCAGACGTAGGAGATATTATGAAGCGACAGCCTAGCCAAGCTATTCGAGTTGTCGGGAATTTGAGTTTGAGGATATTTATCGGATATATACTAGGCTATGGGTCTACTCTGGATACAAAAGCGTTAGGAAAGTTTTACTTGTGAAAAATATCATATCCTCCAGAAGTAGGTATGTCTTTCTAGGCCTGGTACAAGTTAGAATCTGACTGCCCATTGCCTAAGTAGAGAATATATACCAATATATACCAATATATACCAAGTATTAACCATCGAATCTTTTCGCATTATCGGTCAAAAATACTACATAAGTAACAGATAATGCCGCCATTACAGAGTAATTTTCTCGTCAGGTAAAGGCACTACAGGCTGACCCCAGATGATACGGGGTCCAGCATCGACACCGCTCCAGGCCTCGTCAAACGCAATGGTTGACCACGCCGCGGCCTTCGAACCCCTGTCGAGCATTTCATCTTGATAGCCCCCAAGTGCCCTTTTAATCTCGTCAGTATTATTTGTCCGTAGTTCCGCTAAGACCTTCCCAAGCTTAAGCGCATCAAGCAAAGCGTGGAACCCTCCTTCGCCTCGAACTATCCCCTCGCGTTAATTTCTACTTTCAGTTATTAAGATGATCACAGCAACTTACACGACGGCATACAATGCGCGGCATCCCCGAGTAACGTAATCCTTCCCTTTGGTATTAGCTCTGGGTCCATAGTCAACGTATGGAATCGTAACGGCGGATTCTTCATTCCTTCAGGTCCTGTCTTCTCTACAATAGACCTGAATTTGGCTGGTAGATGCCTTGTTTTCTCCAGCGCTGTCTCGTATAACTTTTCGCTGCTGGCTGAGTACGTCCAGAAATCCTCCCTCGTCGCCGCCTCGTCGCGCCAGAACAGATTAAAGAAATACCTGCCAGACTTCCCATCGGGAAAAACCTCACTTAGACCAACGAAGAAGAACGAAGGAGATTCGTCGGTCAAACTAGCATCCAATATATAACAGGATGCTCCCATCTGAAGTTGCTGCTCCATGTCGCGCCCGCGGAGAATGACCTCTCCGTTTATTGCTCCTTGGCGTGGATGTCGGATGACATCTTGTCCGCCCAGGAGGTATTTCCTCGCTAGAGACCACTTAACACACAGTTCCATCTTCATCTAGGGTTCTCTGAACACTTACTGGGGCTATAAGGGCCATCCGCTCCAATAAGAATATCTCCAGTAGCTGAGGTTCCATCCTTGAAATGTACTGTTACTAAATCATCGTGTTCTTCGATGCGCACAGCATGCTTTCCGTATTGGATCGGTACGTTCGTTGCCAACCAATTCCTAAGTCGAACGCGGTTCGCACGGATAAACCCCCCACTACCGTCGTCGCGTACTCCAAGTTTCCTGGTGCGGTCGTGTCTATACCATGCACACTCATAGTTTAATTTCAGGGGTAGTAGATGGTTTACAAAGTCGCGCGATGGCATGTCATCGGGGATGGATGTATCAAGCTCATCAAGCATGCTTTGATACCCATTGATTAGCATCATCGCCGTCCTTTATCTCATTAGATGCTACTTACGTGTGAAGACCGATAGCCCAGCCCTGAACTCGAACATTGTCACTGCGATCGCGCTCGAAAACCTCAAAGGAGATCTTGTTCTTACGCAGTGTCTGGCTGAGAAGCAAGCCGCCTAGGCCACCGCCTACAATTAAGATATGAGGGGCTCCTTTCGCCATTCTCGTCAGCTTGATACGTATAGATCAAAGATATCGATACGTGGAAGATAGAGCCGCCCTTACAACGTCCTATTTAATCCACCACTCCTCACTGGTCGACTACTTCAGTGTTGACTTCATATTTATACCTATTTGACCTCGGAAGATTGGGGATTCTTCAATCCCATGGTTCGCTCGGATTATGGATCAACAAAACCTGCGGGGGCACTCGGCTCGGTTATACACACAGGTCCGAATACATACGTGCCTCGCGTCTACTGTAGTTGGGATCAGACAGGGCCGAGGTGATGATATTCAATTATGACAGCATATTCCACCGCTATTCGCAGGAATAAGGCATACTATGACGTGATGTCCACTCAAAGCTATCAAGTAGCAAAAATACTCAGGCCCGAGACACAATCTGCCCCTGCCCCTATATGCCGTTTGTCGGACAGAAGTTATTACAGAAGTTATTCCAGAACTGATTTCCCGGACCAACCCGTACGTCCAGAAGCGACGACTGCTATACACGCATACGTTCTTATTGTGCGAGTATCGCGACAAAGACCTTACTATCTCATATGAGAATGCCAAGATAAGTACGCTGCGGCAGTTCAGCGGGCTTAATGACGCTATCTCAATTGAAATACTTAATGTACTGTTTGAAGCTCGGGCGAATGAAACTTGTTTGTAATCCCAACTGCTTAGGCTAGCCCTAATCAATTTTACAAAAGGTAATAAAATAAATAAAATAAAATAAAAAGAATCAAGATTGTAGCATAGAGCAATACTTATCTCCGAAGCTGAGCATGTCCCTCGTGTTGTATGTAATATGGGAAGCGGCCGCATCCTCCCGTACCGTACGAGCTCTGTTGGGACAGGGAGTTTCTTACCAACACACATAAAATCGTTACACGCTGCCAACGTTTCCCCAGTGGAAACCCCAGGGTGCGAGAAGTAATTCCTTAGGATACCTATCCAAAAGGTCGGGCTTCCGAACATGACCTCGCGTGGGCTGATGTGCAACCCAATGGCCAATATTTCGTCATGATGGTAAGACCTGCTTTGTATCTCCTTACAGCTACGGAGTTAAGGTTACACGCAAGTGTCGGCTCCGAGGTTTGATATACCATACGGTGCTTTAGTCTTTTTTTTAACCCTCTATATAAGTAGTGGTTTATGAAGGCGATGAGAATATTCTGGTTGGGCTCTTGAGCAGTATCACAAGACTTAGAGCTGAGACTCGGTGTGTTTGTTTTTCCTAGTATCAGAGGAGGGCCAAGACGGTCATGCGACATGAACCGGGTGAGACATATTAAGCTCGAACGCCACCATGTCCGCCTTCACAATCAGCATTGCGCTGCTTGCCCAGCTCAGCATTACTAGCTTATTCGGCACTTACCAGATTCGGTCCAAGAAGAATCGCGATTATAATGGCGGTCTACCTAGCTAGCTTTATGTACGTCTCGGTATGAGGCCCGCCACTTTTCTCAGCGTCTGCAAAAATTCCGAAACCCTAGACGCCATGTGGCTTGGCCCAGTTTGAGCTGTAGTTCGACCATATGAGAGTTTTAGCGGGTGGCTGCACGTAATGACGGTCGCATGGCTAAAAAAGCCACTCTGTCTGAGAGGTAGACTGTCACTATGAGTTCGGCGCTGCTAAGGTAAAATCCTCATATCTTAAGACTTACACAAGACGTCAGAAAATAGATTAAAAGGATAACTAGCGGCTCAACAGCATGAGGGAGTCTCAACCTCATTCGCGCGTGTTTTTCTGTCCTGGCCCTCATTGACTTGGCAAACCTTAGCCTACTTGGCTCTCGGGAACGAGAAAGACGGACGATTAAGTCGACTTGTGATTGCGGTAATAGAAGTATATACATACCGCCTCTATGGTCTATTATTTGCAGTCCAGAAGCGCATGTCACCGCATGGCAATGCTTGGGTTGGAAGCCTGTTCGTTGGTTAGCCGGTATCTATCACGTTTTGGACATTGACCCGTATACATATCCTGTGAGTGTGCCACTCATGGGTCAGATAGACCGTAATGGCAATTATGCTAATAATAAATACACTTTCAGCTGAGCGGTTTATATCTAAAATATCCTATGTCTACAAGCCTATAGGTCTCTAGTATATTAGCATTGCGGAACAGTGAGGAATTACTCACCTATCAATGTGAACTTTCGATAACTTAACCCCTAGCTCAAAGTTAGATTATTCAATCGAGCCTCTATTCTCAACCGGGCTGTCGACTCTTTTCATCCGACCAAGCCGGTCCATGTGAGCTGAAAAGCCTTGCTCTGCGGACGATCGTAGCCGTAGTTTCCTAAAGCGATTAGCTCTCTCCGTCAATGACTCCATTGTCGTCACGATGCCCAGAACACTAAGAAGAGCATACCAAGTCCGGCGGGTTGGGCCGTTCAGTGCTAAGTTGGTTTTCCCCTCCGGCAAAATCCCACAACGACCTAAGTCATGGTCTAGAAGTCGTGGCGCACCCCGCAACGAGCCAAGATGGCTTGAAAATGTGGCTCCACGGCAAGGCCTGATATGACGCTTGCCTAGTTCCAGTGTTATGGGCTACCTTACACATCATTTCAGATCCCGGGTAGCGGATACCGGCTTGGACGTAGCATCGTGAATTTAACCAGCGCGCTCGGTCTACAGTGACCAAGTCTGGAAGGTATAACAACCTCAAACTTATTCAGGTATGGTCTATGTCAAGCAGTATCGTGAGATACAGGACCCGGTCGACCCTAACATCTTGAGGGGCACCAGCAATGAGGAGACGACGATATAAAAGCGGCGTAAGTCGCAATGTGGTTTGCTATCCCAGTACCAAGTCAAACCTTAGAGTAAAGTGAAAAATTCCCAAGTCTTCATCATGGTCTCTTTCAAATCCTTAATTATCACGTGGGTTTCACTCGCGGGCGTGGTTTTTGCGTCGCCCGTTAACGTTACAGACTCCGACCTCATCGAGAAGCGCCAGTCTACTCCCAGTGCCACAGGCCGCCACAACGGCTATTACTACTCGTGGTGGACCGACGGTGGCTCTCAGGTCACCTATACTAATGAAGCAGGTGGCAGATACAGCGTGAGATGGGGTACGTAAGAACTAGTGATCTAACAATTGCTTTCATTGCTTATTACACTTAGGGGTATCACAGGCCCAATTGGGGGGCATACCTGCAATTCCATCACGGCTTAACGGGTTCCAATCGGTGTGAGCCATTTACTAACAAAAGATTCTTATAGGTGGAGGCGGCGGTAACTTTGTTGGCGGTAAGGGATGGAATCCAGGTGGTCCCAAGTAAGGCATAAATGCATCCTTTTTTCCTCGCCTCCATTCTACACAGCTTACACTGTATGATGATAGGGAGATCAGGTACTCTGGGACATACCAGCCAAACGGCAATAGTGTGAGTGCTATCCAATGATAGTATTCCTGCTCTGGAGGGCTTAGAGGTATTGACCGTGGTTGAAGTATCTGGCCGTCTATGGGTGGACTCAGAACCCGCTCGTCGAGTACTATGTCGTTGAGAATTTCGGTACATACAACCCAGCCTCAAACGCGCAGAAGAAGGGCTCCGTGACAACTGATGGTGGTACCTATGATATCTACGTCAGCACACGATATGGTATGTATGAAAACATCCCGCCTTGCCATTTTAAGAACCACTTGACATAATCGTCTCGAAATTGCCTTTGCAAGGTATTCAGTGGCTAACATTTAGTAGTAAGTTTCGACTTGATTGAAGAAGGGCCGTGAAGATTCCAGATTTATAGCGGCGTGAAGCTGACGGAGAAATCTTTCGTGTATCAGAACCAACCAAGTATTGAAGGCATAAGAACCTTTCAGCAGTATTGGTCTATCGTAAGTAACATTACCATCCCTCCCGTTTTCGTATTGCCCTTCGGAAAGGCAGGACTTCGCATTTTACTGTGAAGATATGCTAATACCAACCTTGTAGCGAACACAAAAGCGGACAGGCGGTACTGTCACCACTGGAAACCATTTCGCGGCGTGGGAAAGAGCTGGCCTGAAGCTAGGCACACATAACTACATGATCGTAGCTACGGAAGGCTACTACAGCAGCGGGTCGGCCACGATCAACGTTGAGACGCCTCCATGATCTAATCATGATGAGTTTGACGCCCTTTCTCATGCTCCTAGGTGATAGGCGTGTTACTAAAGAGCCAGAGCATCACATGGTAGATCATGGAAGCGACGTATGGGAGACGCCTGTCGTGGATCTAAGGAACTTCTGATATGAGTAAACAGAAACATACTAGCAACTACCTCAAGTATCACTACAAGCTCATTGTGCCTCTATGCCCTGTATTAAGACCCTTTCTCGGTGCCGAGTTATTGAGTGTCGAGTTGGAGTAGTCAGATCGCAAATTTCCATGTCTTAGTCTTATATCAGGTATACAAAATCCTTGCCTTTTTATCTCAACTTAGTGGAATAATAGCCCCTGAGTAGAGGTATTTTATGATTGACTCAGTATGGGCCTAGTCTAGGTAGCCATAACATTCACATAGGAATACAGTCTATTCGTGAGTTTTAGACAGGACACCTAGAACTATAAACGCGTACTCTTGCTGTATGACTTAGGTACTTAAACAGGAAACTTCTGTGATTAAGTTGGAGTTCCTCGCGGAACGCTGATATTTCTCGACTCTCAGGTCCCTCGTGATACTGTGTTCAAAGACTTACTTAATTACAATTTTACCATTAGCAATCATCATCATGACGATACTCTCAACTTCCTATGAGACTGCCTATAGGGGAGAACTGGTTTATTTGGTGCACTATCAAGCTCATAACGCTTACGTGTCGAGACGAACCACGTGGGACTCTCTTGTATAATATGTGAAAAGGGGGCGAGTCATCTTCACGATAGCCGTCCCTTACATTACATAAATTTCGGCATATCGAATTCCTTTCCAGTTGCACAAATTTACTTTTGGAATCGTTTGCTAGCAATCTACCTCTTATTGCGAGCATAAAGCAAGTAATCTGGATTTGAAGGGCTGGCGAGTCAATATCACTATGAGATGAGAGCACCGGTTGGATAGGCGCCGTTGTCTTGGAATAAATAAGGCAAGTACCCTACGAACTTACGGTGTGCAATATGATACACGACATCCATCAAGTTGGCATGGTAGAGACTACACTAGAAATATGATGCATACACGTTCGCTACCAAAATATTTTTCTTTTTATCCTTGAAATAACAATGCTTCCAAACGCAGTTGGCGAATAAAAATACTCTGGCTTCAGCGTTATTCAAGATTAGTCTACGATCTGTAACTCAACAACAAACTGTACAACACAGTATTGAGGTACGCTTGCAATTATTGCAATCCTCTTAATTATGAACTAGTGCCTTCCAACGATGCTGATAAATCTTGAACCTATTGCTCCGACTCATATGCAATTGATGCGAATGTCTAATAAGCAAATGTCCAATAGGACCGGGTTGATTAGCTGTCTACACTACTTAGGTATCGGGACCCGTTTTGAACTAAGCGATGAGCTCAAATTCCTTCTATAAGCAGAAACATCAACTCTATGGAAGGATTGGGTCTGTGCAGATGACAACCATTGACTCTACGAGGGCAATATCTCCCGAGCGAAGTATATTAGAAGCTACCGATTTACGCGTTGGTAAAAGCCGGAGATACGGATTACTCCCAGGCGAAACCGCGCCAGGCGGTGTCGGCGCCCGCGCTCGAATCCTATCCGGCGTATGTAACAAGACCTAGACGGAGATTCCTAAGCCGAAATCACCCTCTTCAAGTAGGTAGTTTTCAGGGGGGTTAAGACGATCTTTCCTATCTTGTATAGTTCGCCGTCAAATTAGCTACGCGTACCTAATGCTGTTTGGTACTATTGGGACGATGGGACAATGGGACAATTATGTTTGTACTTCCCGTAAGAATCTAGTCTATCCGGTTTGAGCTACTTTCCGGTCCTAATTCCTTATCGTACCCCATCCTCGAGAAATGATTGGCATTGCCACGCGAAAAAGTGTGTGTGATGATGGCGAGTTTGAAAACGCCCTAATGTACGTGCTCGTTTCGAATTAGTCATCTCTGTCGACTCGGATGAGCCGTTGAGATGCCGGGCACGTTTCAGCCATTCCTTCTATGTAATGTATATGTATGTATTGTATGTAACTCGGGAAACTCGCGTGAGGCTCTCCCTTCTTTTCTGCAGAACGGGAGCCATGCAATATTCTAATATTCTGGTCTGATGTTCGGATATGTGCTACGTACCTATGTATGATGATGTTCAGACCGGTGTTGGCTTGATACATATCTCTCATCTTTCACCTGTCGTGCGCATATGCGAGTGTATCTTTTACGTCTTGGCAGATATAACAACCGGCCGAAAACTAGACGGGATGTTTGGCTGACTACTTCCTACCTAACCTAACCTAAGGTTGATCTTTTCTAGCGACAATGCCTAGTGCTCCAGCTAATAGACGTTAAGATATTACATTGTACTTATGACCATAAAAAAAATGGCTTGAGTCCTTCTAAACTAAGTACATGGCTAGATTGCTACGCAAACTATTATGTACATACTGCACCTAAGGTAGGTATCTCTATCTGATTCTTGGCTCAGGTTACGGTGTGCTAGGTATTATTTTTATAATCATACATAGCTTATGGATCTAAGGATAGAGGTCGAGCTTGAGGTTCCCCCACAACGGGAAATATGCCTGTTCAACCCCCAACTTGACAAGAGGGCTTTACTTGGGTTCCCCTTGTGAGTGCGTGCTCGCTCCCTTGCCCATGCACCCAACCCGATCCCCAAAATCCATCCCCTGGCAGACCGTTGAACAAGGGCATTTAGAAACGACGACACTGGTGGGCGCCCCAGCTCCACGGTTCACCTCTGTCGCATCCCTGAGGTGTCGCACAAACCATAGGCAATCGGGCTTATCCCTTGCTCGCACTCGCAGACTCGTACAAAGATCCCCTTTATTTATTATTCCGCTACACGTTGCGACGGCAGACCTAGACGCACCATGCGAAGCACGGCATTTTTACGGGCAAGGATGTAGTGGAGGGAAGCAGGGGGAAAATAACGGGGTGGGCTCGAGAGTGGACTTTTGGATATGGGCTAGGCAGTATAAGATAGTAGTAGTGCATCAAACTGCGCGTGTGCGTAGGCTATTAACTTGTAAATGCCATTTCGGGCACTTACACGCACCTACGCGCATTGAGCGGACCACGCTACTGTATAATTTGTACATCCGGTCTGCAATGGCTGCAATGGTACGGGGACGGGGTAATACGGCGGACTGGGCGAGATCGAACTAACTTCTCATAACGCAAGACGAAATGAAGAAGGGGAAAAGCCGCAAACATTAGGCGCAGGATTGCGGAGATGAGCGAAGAGAAGGTCTAAGAAGAGTATTCCAATATCCTATCTATCCTGCCTATAATGTACACTACTACGCCTGCACTTATCTGCAATAACCGTAACTTAGCCGAGCTCGCTACCAGATATGGATAATGGATATGCAGAGGATGGGAAACTCCGCTTCAGTTTCAACTTCGAAAGTACCGTAGATTGTCATCGGTGAGTTCTGACGACGCTACGCTATTTACATAGTACTATACATATTGCACTGTATAATAGTCGTGCAAACAGTATACTACAAGAGCTAGCTTATTTTATAGGACCGCCTTGTACACTCTTTAGACAAGGTATAACGATAGTTGCGCACGGGAGACATGGTATATCTGCAGGAACACCGGTCCCGACTGGGACCCCGTCGAATTTTCATTTCACCTTAGCAAGGACGCCTGCTCATCTTCCCTTTTCGAGTCCTACGAAGACGCGTCCGCTGTAGCGACCCTGACCCATGCCACAATAGCGAGGCAGCCTTCTCGAACAATGGACCTCTAGTTGCTGCAGCAGGGCCTGCAAGGTCGCGGCAAAGCAGAACCAGGTGAAGCACTAACAAGACGGTCAACGCGCCCCTGCAAGCGCGCGGCAGAACTCTTACTGCATATCAAGCCAACGCGTTGACAACCTGTTTAGGGCTCTGATAGGTGTGGAGCTTACTGAAAACAGCCTCAAGTAGTTCCCTTTATTAGTTATGATCTTTCAGAACATTAACCATTCGTGCCCAACCATTTATGGGGGTCCATAATGCCATGTACCTTAGATTAGGAGACTTGGGATACGTAACAGCACGCGTCAGATTTACGTGAACGAACGATCAAACCTATGAAAATAGGGTGGCGTAGTATCCAAAAAGCCGAAATGTAGTCATGGAACGTCAATGGAAACATGGAATGTCACAAGACCGTAGAGAGTCGGCTATTTAATGCATTAAAACGCAGGACCGCGGCACGGGGAGCAACGGCCTACCTAAATAATTACGGCAGGGAAAAGTCGCATACACTTACACTATGAAGTACCATGTACGTGTAGTTAGCACTTATGTTATGCACCTGCAAGGGTTAAGTGGAATGGTACCGTAGCATTCGCATTACATCCTATGGTAAACGAAACAGGGAATGATAAGATTTGCCCCCCATGTTTGCCTGCAAGGTCCAGGGGGGAGGGGCGTGCAAATAGAAGATGGTTTGAAAGACCTCTCGTCTACACGTACCTACTTGCACAGGCGAAAGTTCTCCATCAAGGGCGAATCGGACGAGAAAAAAAATCTGAATTTTCAAGATTGCGATAATGTATTAAAATGAGTGCTAATTCTAGTCGACAAATGCACGTCTCCTTCAATCTAAGTTTAGATCAACGTCTTCATTTATGGATGCAGATGTGGCAGATACGTCCGTGTTCTACTGTGTGGTAAAGGGGGAGTACTATGTAGTCTTTACATACATGCATACCTAGACGTACATCTACTTATCATATAAGCTTAAATATCAATATTTGGTTATGGAGGATTGCACCAGAATGGTAAGCATCGAAAATCAATGGATGAATCTATTAGCGATGGTCCATGCGGTCTGGGCTATTGCGGTAAGATTAGGCATGACGAAGACTTTTTTTTCTTCCTACAGCATAGATCAGAAGGTGGCGCGAGCACCTCGTCCGTTCGGTGGGCAGATGAAGTCGAAACAACAAGGGCGGTGGGAAAGCGAAGACCTCATTGTGGCTATTATTGGAGATTGCATACTTGTTGTCTGAGCTTGGTAAAGAGCATGAACCTGTTCAACCAAGGTTTAGGAAACTCCGGTTCGGATTTAAAAACTTAACATAAGCATGCAGTAACAGAATCGCCTCGGTGTTGCGGTAACAGCTTTATTAGTCATTGGGTTACATAGGAATTCGGTGAGACACCTCGCTCGGTGAGGTAACTTCATAGTCATGAAGTTATAGATATGATAGTAAGCTTTTATATGGTCTATGTCTATATTGTATTCGATGATGGAGAAACTTTTAGTACTCAAGGTTTGCATTACATACAATTGTGTCTATTTGACAAACTACGAATGTATCCGTTAATAGCTGGCAGTAGTTGGGACCTTTAAGAGGCTGTTCATCCTTTTTACACAGAAAGTTAGATAGGCGCCCTAGGTTGTTGATGTTATAAGTCAACCTCTCATTAGACACTGTAGTATACTTATTGAGACGCGTAGCTAGAGCCTCCTTCTAGCGATATGACGTGTTTTCTTAATACGGTATCATACCACTAACAATTATCTGGCCGATGTGTGTTTAAAATGAAGAATCCTTCATAACACAAGGCCGCTTTCGACTTCATACCTGCCCTTGGAGCTAAACCCTCTCTGGGACAGCATGTCCATTATAAGGCAAGCGAGAAGGTCTGGTCTACAAATATTGTAAATAAGCTACTATGAAGGATTCAGTGCCCTGTCTAGACGTGACACTTTACTCAATAGAACACAGCTATTATCCTGAGATGGGTCTGCATTAACTAACCCGCAGTAACGGAGATTACCTCCAAGTTGATAATTATGATATATCGGTATGCTTCTTGCAGGACTCTACTAACATAGCTTATGAGATCGCTTTGCAGCTTTCGGTTGTACTATATTCTGTTTTTGTATCATGTTACCAGCCGCATAACTGTACAAATGAAGTATTGATTCATACAGCTATTCTACCTATCTATAATGGTAGTTAGGTCAGGTACCTCTAGGTATACCTCGCTCTCCTGGTCCTCAAAAGTACAAAGCACGCCTGCTTTGCAACGTATTTGAATGTTAAGGTTCTCTAAGGAACCAGGTAGTTATGTAAAATTTGAAGTATTGTTTTACTAGCTTTCCTGAGCATGTCCGAGGGAAAGGGTACTTTGAAGAGTGGATTATTCTACTCCTGGCATTTAGGGCTGTATGGGTAAAGGACCCCTGACCCAAGAGTTAATTAATCTTGTCGTTACTTGCAAAATAAGGGTACTCAACAAATGTAAGTTATGAGTCAGTCAAAGATAGTAGTTGTAGATGAAGAAGCTGATGTTAGACCGCACCAGTCTAACACTACGTATCTCTGTAAGGCCGAAGTACGATGAACTACTAAAAAGGCGGTTATCAGTTTCTCTAAATTCATACAGAATAGAATGCGGAAGATAGTGAGCACGTAATAGCTGTTGCAAATATTATGCCATTTTACTAGAATGCACGCCTACGCAGGTATTATACTGTTCCATATTAAAAATGGCCATTGTACAGTACCCTCTTGAATATGACTTTAATTGTCCAGAGAATTATTAAGACTGGAAGGTAACCTGATAGCTATTATAAGGGTAAAATATCTGCAAACCCCATCTTGTGAGAGCGGTCAAATGTTACGAGTTTAGTGACAGCAAAATTTTCAACTAAATACTTTGAGATATGGGGCATCCCAACTAAAAAAAGTAATTTGACTACGCTTATAGCTTCAAACACCTTAATTCAACTCTCGTAATGATTACTGCTTAGCGTTTGCTCCTTGATATCGTACTCCGTGATATGGCAAAGCGCTAAGTTCGTAGTTCAAGTTCAAGTAATAGTGTAGTGTACAAATTCAGGTGGCTAAGAAATAGTAGACTATCACTTAGAGCGGCTTAGAACCCAACGGTGAAACTATCATAATACATCAATCTTGATTGGTATAATGAAGTGAACATATGACTTCCTATGATAAGTATGCTAAATAGCTAGCGATTTACTTTCGGTCCTTTGGACTGAATAACTTGGCCTTGAGATTTGCCATCTTATAAATGAGTTTAGACTGATGTGGATCGTGAATTTCTAAAACACACACCCCTTCAAGTTACTATCTGGGGCTACCCATTCATCAGGTACATTGAAATGCTACAAACTACTCGCACTGTATAAATGTATTGTATTTCTTTTACGCAGCACGCCTCTGCATCCCTGTTCAAGCTCGGGTGCAGTAAAATTATATGTTAACTGTTGACATGTGATAAAAGCGTAATCATAACCATATATTTCCATATGATATCTTCGAATTGATGGCCTTGGAGTAAGTATTTCGCACGAGAGGTAGGCGGTCATAGCTTCTCGATATTGAATTTTTATTTGGTAGCCTTTCACTACCGATGATGGAATACATTTATCAATTTGATTAACCACTTGGGCCACCGATGGGAAGGTGGGCATATCCTTGCGGATTGAAGAGGAAAAAAAAAAAAGGTACGGGCCCTGGGACCTCACATTTTGTCGGGTGCGTGTGAGCGAAGAGCTCGGGGAAGGATTTTATAAGATCGCTTGTTGGTGTGTGATGAGATCTGTCGACTGGGCACCGATGTAAGCTGCATTACTTTGACGGCCTTGTCCTTCCCAAGAGATTGTAATACCAATGCATCGAGAGACATCCTCGTAGTTAAGGAGCGGCAAAATTCTCCGAGTTGACCAGGCTGCCTGACGCTCTTAAAGCTAGCGGGGATCAAATCGTCAATAGCGTATTGAGGGCTCAGAGGCGTCCACTCGCCTCCTATTCACATTGGCCAAGAGCCCTGTATTGATCGATTCCATCATTCAGGGGACTTGGTAACTAACAGTCTGGGGATTTTATTTTGGGTGTAAAAGACGAGATCTACCGGTCAAGGATTGATGCAGGCGTTACATCATGCAGCTCGTCAAATTTACAATATGCAGAACACAATTATACTATATGGTATATGGTTTTTTATAACATACGTAGTAGTCAAAATGCATCTCGGCCATTTATAACGTGAGATTTGTAACTTATTTTTATTTTTTTATTTATTTTTTTTTTAAAAAAAAACATTTCAGCTAACATAAGACATGACGGAAGATACAATAATAGGCTTGAGGAAAAGGCGCTTGTGAAATACTTCTTAACTTGGGTTTTCCGTGACGACGACATGAGCTGACACCTTTAACACCATGTATTTCACGTGATACCTTGGGCTGATGCGCACATACATGCATAGGGAGGTAAATGTAGGTACCTCTTAAGGTATGGACGCACATACGCACATACGTAGTAGTGATTCTCGCGGTTGAATTTGGGGTCGCCCTTCCATGGCCATGACCGCATGATGTATAGAGTACAATATAGAGTACAATATAGAGTACAATACAATATTCGGCCTGATGCAAAAAATGCATGTGGTATCACTGACCACTGATCGGCCCTATTTAACTATGCTTATCTTATGCATAATATAAAATGTCATTTCCGAAGCTACGCGATACTATGTAGTTGTCAGAACTATCTCTATCCCGTTAATGTCTCCTTCATTTTGTATGGTGTCTCAGACATAAGCACGCTGTCAATGAAGATTCGTATGATGCGCAATTATGTCGATCTTAATCGGATTGGGAAGTTATTCATCAGCATTTAGCCCGGGCTGTAATACGAGTTGCGTGTTCGACAAACTAAAATATCTAATAATACCTAATATAATTTACGCGAATCTAGACTTGACCGAGGATAGAGATGTCATCTATTTAGCTAAGTCGGAGCAATCCGACGGGAATCGGTTCTTTAACGCTGAACGGCTAGAGGCTTTATATTGGGCCAGCACCATCGTGGTGCAAAGCTAGAAAGGCGATATTGATGCCGAATAATAATTGATGTTGGCGAAAATACGACTGAGTGGCGCGTTATTTGTGTATAGATCAAATTACCGCTCTTTTCCACGGCTTTCATTCAGTTTTAGACTGTTTCATAATATCGACACGAGCTGCAAAGAAGAGGATATTTCGCCGACGGACCCAATCTCAAGCTTTTCTCAATACACTACCTGTCAAAAGGATGGCGCCTGTTTGGATTCCGTCCCGCTTTAGGTAGGTACCTATAACCTTTGGGTAGATGATAAGGAGATTGTGCGTCTTGCGAATTTTGCGAATTACTTGGACTCTCCTAATTTCGCTCGTGCTATGTTAGGTTAGGTACCCAACGTATAACATACCTGATAGTATTTCCCGATCCGCTCTGTTGGTAACGAACTCATTCTACTATGTAGCATACTGGCGCTGCAGTCGGTGTCCACCACGTAGTAACTGTAGCATAAAGCAAAGGTAACCTACCTCCTAACCCCATCGTCTGGGGTTTCTCCAGGGAGAGATACCCACTTGTCCTGTCAGTTCTCGTTATCCCGAGTCCCGTCCTCGATTCCAACGCTACCATACATGGCCAAGACAAGCCAACCCTGTTAAACGAAAAACGCGGCGTATTGCCTGCAACTGGAGAGAGTATGATACAAACCTAGAAGTTGTGGTACGCGTTTTAAGAATATAGTTGTCTGCAGAAGAGACTAAACTTCATAGTATTATGCGCTAGTCGGGCCTATGTCTACATGATGCTATAATAATATTATCATATCAAAGTAATTTAGATGGTTAGGTTATATAGGTTACTAAGTGGAATTGGAAATATAAAATTAATTGCATACCTCCTACCTAAGCTGCTAATGTAATGTAATTGTTATTGTTGTACAGTATGTTGAACATGTGGTTTCTTTTTTAGCGACGAATGCATTTCAATTAATAAGTTGGGAAATTTCAAGCACTGAAGGCAAGTACACCAGGTACATATAGGCAATGTGTACCTGCCTTAGGTACATACCATATTATGGAAAAGAAGGGCAAGACCTTGAAAATAGGCAGGGGCAAAAGCCCTACTATGGCAGCTATGGCAGCTACCTAGATGGCATACCTTGAGTGGAATTTGGTATCCTGCGTAGTACTTAAGGTAGGAAAGCACTACCCATAAGCTACAGGCACCTGCAGTAGTCTGTATCGTACCTACCTAGTTGTATTATCAGTCATTTTTGCAAGGGACACCATCTCCACAAACACTTCATCCCGAAAACTCACCCCCTGCTAACACACCTTTCAATCACAAGCGGCCATTTTCCTACTTCGCCTAGGGCATATTTTGATCCTTGCTTCTGCATGGAAGCCAGCTCTAATACATAAAGGAGCCTAGGTTCTTGAATCTTACAGCATACGTGCAGTGCAGTACGTACTCATATCCTGAACCATCTGGGCAACCCCTGGTAAATCCAAGGAGCTTGAGCCTGCAGCTAAAGTCGGACGGCCTCAACGGCTACCCTAAAAGAGATACCCTGTCGCAATCCGTCCGAATTTCTCAAAGTTCCTAGTAGAATAGTGTATAGAATAGTGTATATCACTATTCTAACAACGTACGTCTCCATCACAAAATTGTGGTTAACAGTTAGTCGCTAATACACCTCCAGCGTCGAGTTCGGCTCTGGCGTGGCGAGCGTCCTTTGGTTTACTGCATAGACAAAGTAAACCAACTCTAGGCATGTTGACCGTTAGGTGATAGATCCATTTGATTGGCTATTACACCCAGTTTGTAAGTAACCGGTCGCCTTATTTTATTTAAGCTTGAATTGCTCCCGACGTCGCACACTGCCCCTCGTTTCAAGGGGTGCACCTCGCTACAAAATATGACATCAAGGCCCATATGAGATCTCAATTCGCAGCGCACAACCCAAGCGGGACGAGCCAGGCGTACTTAAGCATCGGTTCTTGTTCTCATAACGGAATCATGGCAGATATTCCTATCATTTATCGGATTTGACTTGGAGCTATGAATTTAAGACTTCTGCTCTAAAGTGGATTCACGTGGGGGAATCGGCTAGTTGTAAAACATTCTGGTATGCTAAGATCGAACATTCGCGCCTGTTATTGTCCCTTTTTATATGCGCATAGTGCAATTCCAAGTGGGAATGATATTATTATCTGCTTGAGCGCGTATGTTCTTTAAGACACATTCCAGCTTGTCTGGAAATATGGGAGACGAGAGAAACAGAGGTTTTCAATGATGATCTTCTAACTGATTTGCTTGTATAAAATTACAAGTTGAGGCCAACGCCAGTTTCTTTAACCTAGTTGCTAGATCTTCTTGCGGTCTAGATCTCAGGAAAATGTGGTTTAAACACAGGCGGGTGTGCCGCCTAGACGCGCGCAGCGTTTCTTAATAGCATGTGCCCCTGTCCCAGAAACTCGTCCCATCAACCACGGGATACCCTGCAAATGCGCGTGTCCTGCACGGGAAGCACAGATATTGCGTCAAGGCTTCTAGATTGTATCTTACCAGATCTCGCTTTACAACCTATGAAGCCAACGTTTATACATTTATTTGCGTCACTTCAATGATTACTCTCTTCATAAACCCTTATTTTTTTTTTGCGCCGTCTTTCCATCCCTCGCAGTCGCGCGGTATTGGTCTCAAGCTATATCTCGCTCTTCACTGTGTGTTCTATTTTCAAGCTCTTGTCAACCGTCGATCTGAATCAGGGTTTCTCGGACCCCCTGCTGTTTGCCGCCTTCGATGATCCCTGAGGGTTCTTTCACTATCCTAGGAAGATTACACCACAAGATAGCCTAGTTACTATTATATGAAATAACATGTTGTAAAAGCTACCTAGGTACCTTTCCGGTAGTGTAGATTTTTATCTATCCGCTATAGTCTTTTATTCATTCTGTTCATGGTTAACTCCTATCTACATAGCTTCGTTGCGCAATTATCGAATTACAAATCACAAGTAATAACATTACCTACTCAATGAGTACATACTTATTTATCTGAGAAGGCCAAATCACACAAGAAGCACACGAGCCAATTATCTTTTGAACCTGTCCCGATATCCGTCGACGCCGCAACTTGCCATCTTGCTAAGCAACGTTAGGGCGTGACTCCTAGCTGAGTCAGAGTCCTTACAACCCGTTGTTGGCGCATCCAGAGACCCGGTATCATCAGCGGCCCGTATCTATCTATATCAGTTGATCCTGGGTTGACAGGTATCAGAGAGGCTGAAGATTCGCCTTTTTCCTGATGCATATGTTCGATCCCTGATCCCGGCAACTCAGCCAAGCACGCCAGACAACGGTCCGTTGATTGACTGCCGCTTTGCTCACTTATAATTGGTCACCGGCTTGGTGTTTTTAGATCTACCTCAAGACTCTTGAATTCTCTGGTAAGGTTGTCATGGTTTCCTTCCTTAGCAGCTGTAAATGGGCATGCTGATTTCAGCACCTTAAAATCTATTTGCTTAACCCCATCCACTACTACCTGTCAATGCAGTATTTTATCTCAGTTACAATATACACCCTTGTATGTGTTCATTAGCCGTCAGTTTACCCCCAGATCGAATTTTGAAAATTACCTTGTAACCCATACCCAATATGTAATTTCATCGACATGCGTACCAAAATTTCCCGATGCGGAAGTTTAGGTACAACCAGTCGCTTCCATCCAGATTGGCATCGTCACTTGTATAATTTCGACTATATCCTGAATACTACGTACCGGGCTTCTATCCTGCTTTTGTCCCGTCATATATTCGGCGTCAGAGGCGCCGCAATACGTAGTTGGTCCCTCAATTTACTCTCGCATAAGAAAATGCCATTTTGCCGGACCCCAGTAACTGCGGCCTGTCCCTACACCCCTCCAATACCCCATTCCTTGTCGTCCCCCCATTCGCTTTGGGGAACCATGCATTTGTTTCTTCGACTTCTCCTGACGACATCTGACTAGACAAGGCTGGCATGCATGAACTAATATGGCAGCACAGATCTAATCCCGGGGCCTGGCCACGACAGATAACTTGCAGAAAGTTACGTCGCCTGCGTGGTTGATGCGCGCAGCTATCTGCAAGATTTGGCAGGCACAGCTGAAGCTTATATCTAAGACACGCAATTCGACTTCATTGATACCAGCGGAAAGGTTTAACCTTGCAATACGCGAAACGCCACGAGGGAACCGCGGGATCCTTTCGAGAGCCGCGAACCTGATACCCAACGCTCTGGATTTTGTTCAGCATCGGCAAGCTACGGCTTATAACCGTACTATATTGGCACTTTATCACCTGGTCTTTCGGCCCAACTTCCTCAGCACTCTTATTAATTATATTCTAGTTCAAGGTGCGTATAAGCGATTAATCAATTCTTTTTCCCCATGAAGGTTAGGTATTGTTCCTACCGCCTAACTACACCATTGCGTTCATCATAATGTATTTTTTTTACGCACTAGCTTCTTTGCTAGATGCTCTTGATAAAGGTATATATCTCTACCAATGCACCCACGCGCATCTCAATTTCTCGGCAAACTTCAGCTGAAGGATTTACATAAATTAGTCATTTCCTACTCTTGCCGGTAGAATATTGTCTTATCGATATCTGTTACTATTTATAATTTCGATGTTTGTTGATGGTCATCAATGTTGTATCCACATCATTTTATACATTGGCCGTAATATGTCACTGACCTTATGATTGAAAACAGGTCAGCCACCCGGTTTTCGCCTTCTCTCTCGTTAATTCCTATTACGATTTATCACGATTGAACAGGAACAAAGCTATTACCTCGTAGTGTGAGCATACCTTTTTTTTTTTTTTTTTTTTTTATCGAGAAGAACCTACTTCCAAAACTGTATATCTATCTTCGCACTGGGAAACACGACGCTCATCCTGGCTCTATAGTACGGCATGCGGGGAATTTCCCATGTACGGTGTGGCCTCTTTACTGCTAATCCACCTGTTCTCTTATGTTTTCCCAACGGTTTGCATCAAGTTGGACCGTGTGGAGAAGGCCAAGTCATCTCAGTTCCATTGTTTGTTTCTCTGCTAATTTGAGGTACATAGGAAAATTAACAAAGACTTACGAATCTATTGAGAGTCAGACCTCATTTATAATGATTATGAAGATGGGGCAACACAGACAGCATTCTAACTCGTATCTGAAAGAGGAACAGCGTCCAGATCTGGTGAGTTTTATCTTATTTACATGTACGTTTCCTATGGTTCTGCATCAACACCCCTGGAGCAAGTGCCACTTTGCGAATGTAGATCTGCCGGCTTGTAGGCTTGTAGGCTCGACCCAAGTCAGCCCAGCCGTACGACACCCGCAGATGCTACGATATCACAACCTAAGCCGTTCCGTATTGAGCATGCTGGAGTAACGCGTCGTTATTGCAACGCGTAAGGCTTGAATATGAATTGGGATGTCTGTATTGAGTTCCAGGGTTTCCAGAACGTCGTGGGGCCTTGTTACAAGCCAGGCTACCTAGATCAGTCTTGAAGTCAAGGGAATTACAGGGGAGCATGCTGTTTCACAAGCGACAAGGTTCCGTCTTCTGGAACAGGGCTTGTGCGGGTTGCCTTAGCGTCTCCAGTCTGCTTTTTTCAAGGGGTGATGATGCCTCTGATCCTGTCAATAACCCTTCAGAACGCTGACGTGCCCGTGATGCCCCCCTGCCCAAGTGGATGCGGGGAGACCAAGGAGTTTTCTCATAATCCACGATTCATCATTTCTTTACTCCGTATGCTCGACGCGGCAATCACACTGTTATCATTTTGATCAAAGCTTTGGGCATTGAAATTTCTTTCTTTTCTTTTCTTGTCTACGCCCCAAATGTTTGATGGCGCAAGTGCCAAACAGGACGAAAAAAAAAAAACGGTCTTTGAGGGGCTAGAGCTGTTGGAGTGAATCCTTTCCACTTTAAGCTATGGCCTAGAAAAAAAAAAAGTTCAGCGGGTTCAACGGAGCCGAGTCCCTTCAAGATATCTTTTTTTTTTTCTTCGACGCTACTGTACTAGCGCTGTAAGGTCGATTTTTCTCCGGCTTAATTCCCACGTATGTACTTCCAACACACTACAAGTGTGGTTAGTGTGGTGGGCATTATCATACCTTCGGGGCAGAAACAGGAAAAGGGAAAATAATATTCGACCGAAGTCGTACACGGTACTTCTTGATAGTGATGGAGGGTTTAAGTCTAAGAAAGAATGGTTGGCCATGGAGTGGACCCAGTGTGCAATTCTCCAATAGGCAGTGCGGATGTCCCTCAGCACTCTCGCTGTTGTCACCACACCACCATGGCTGTGGTTCAGAATTCAGCAGAGGAGCGAAAACTGGCCACCGAGTTACGTTTAGTAGTCAAGTGACTGGAGACTCTACCGGCTAGGAGAGTTTCGACGTGAGGATCTTCCAGTACCTAACGCCGGTTATGCTGCTAGACCGAATATGTCTTCGAGCAAGGGGCTACCTCTCAAGTCCCAACTCTTAACTCTCAATGCTTGAACTTGGACGAGTTTCGTCGTGGGCGGTACTCTGATCCGCCAGTGCAATTACACGCAATATTCGAGTACCTCGATCGCGCCCCGTACACACCGCCTTGCTCCCTGAAAGCTCGCGAAGGACCTCCCCCCTGCACTGTTGGCTAGCCCCGGACATAGAATACCTCATTGGGTAGACTAGCCCTGCTTGGCCGTGCCGCCATTGGCCACTTCATCTAAAAATGCAGCTGTCCCCCCTGCCCCCTGTCACGTTTCTTCCATGCGATGTCCCACATCTTGATCCGTCCACACCCTAACACGAAATCTCCAAGTTCCCATTTCTCATCGTTCACATTTCATGCTTTGCCGCAGGCATCGCACGTCCTTCCTCTACCAAACTAAGCAGTCATATCGTTCCTGTTAATTATCCCGGAATGAGAGGCTTCTCAGGACGTACATATTGATACATAATAAGCCCCATCCATAAACTGGGCCCCAGTTTTACACCTAGAGGGACGCCAAAGGTATCCTTACCTCGATATTTTCATACCTTGCGATCTCACCTTACATAGCTCAAATATCGTTGACCCTGCCTCTACCTAACCATCGTCGCATTTGGAATCCTCGCTCCGATCTCAAAACCCGCTGTTATTCTCTCTGTTCTCTGGCTGTCCCCTGCCAGAAGTATAACAATCTATCATTAACTATATCCAACGTGTTCGAGGCATTGTTGTTCTTGTCGCGTCCCAAATAGGCTTGAAGGAGAACCTAGTTGGTGAACTTTGAGACTTTCGGGTTCCGCTTCCGATTCCTATCCACTCCTCCCTTTTAGGAGCAAGCACCTGGTGGTGTCATTTCCTGGTACTGCAATTCTTTATCTCTTACGGTAGTATGCTTAGGCCCCTGGTCTTATAACCTATACCTCCCCCCGTCGCTTAAGCAAGCCTCACCCGTTAAACCTCGTCATTAGGAGACGCTTAAGTTCCTTGGACCTTGACAGTGTCAAGAAAATAAAAATTGCCGACGCGTCCTACTTTCTTTTTCTTTTCATGGTTGTCGTTACTATTTGGCTTTGACACTCCAGAGTTCAGGACTAATGGTTGTCTCCTCTATGCAGCATCATCCCCACCACTCGCAGGGTCCGGCGCCTCCCCAGCACCTACAGCATCCTCGGCCCTCGAGTATCGTTCACCAGCAGCATCACCAGGCGCCGCAACAGCCGTCGCAACACCCTTCGGCGTACTCGTCAACACATTCGATCCAGCCGGCCTACCAGCAGACTGGACACGCACCGAGTGCTCAACACGCGCAAGACCTGCCTTACTACGCTCACCAGAGCCCTTACAGCACTCCAGGCACAACAAGCGGATACACGTCCGCAGGTAAGTTTACGCTGCGCGTTGTGCGCGTTGCAATTAAGACAATGCATGGACTCATACATCGCTAGACACTTCCGATATGATGGCCGCAGCTCAAATGCCTAGACCATACCCTCCAATGTCATATCATACGCCTCAATCGAATTCGCCAGCTTCTGTCGCGTCACCGTCTGGTCACGAACAGCACCGAAGTCTCTATGGTCAGCCAACATCGCAGCTTCAGCCCCAATCTATGTACTATGGCGCGCAACAACCACAATATTCGTCTCTGCCGCCGCAAGCGCCCTCTCCATACCAGCAACATGCCCAACAGCCGCATCAACCTATGGCCTCGCAGCCCAATATGATGATGTCTCACACAGGTCCGCAGCATCAGATGGCGCAGCATGCGAGCCAGCACGCGCAACCTGGAATGACGGGAAGCCCTCGCCATACCAAAATGGAGCCACAGATGACCTCGCAACTGCAGCGACCAACGCCTGGCCCGCTAGGAACATCTCAACCAACTCAAAACGGCGGGCAGCTATCAACTCCTACCGGGTCATCAACGCCCGGTGTCAACAACAACGCGGCGCCGGGACCGATCCCAGCAACTACGCCTCTAGTGGTGAGGCAAGATAATAACGGTGTACAGTGGATTGCTTTCGAATATTCCCGTGATAGGGTAAAGATGGAGTATACGATCCGCTGCGACGTCGAGTCTGTAAACACCGACGAACTCAGCAGCGAGTTTAAGACAGAAAACTGCGTTTATCCCAGAGCATGCTGTCCCAAAGACCAATACAGGGGGAACCGGTTACAGTATGAGACCGAATGCAACACTGTTGGTTGGGCATTGGCTCAGCTTAATCCATGTCTTCGCGGGAAACGAGGACTTATTCAGAGAGCTGTCGACAGCTGGCGAAACAGCAATCAGGACCCGCGGTTGCGAAGTCGACGCGTGCGCCGAATGGCCAAGATGAACAATCGCAAGGCGGTTCAGACTCCTCACTCCACACACATGTCCGGTCCCAGTGGCCCGGCAGGGATGTCAACCCCTGGGGCCATTGGCCCTGGTGGCGGTACGCCCATGGGGAAACCTGGGATGAGTAACATGGGTCCGCAGATGCACCATCACCACGCCCACGAAGGAGGTGCTCAGGGTGGAGGAGACGATGTCGGTATGTTTCACCAGATGTGATTCATGCGTTGCTATTGTTGCTGTTGTCGTTGTCATTGTGCAATTACGTGATACCTCTTATCATTATACCTCGTGTGCCTGTTCGGTTATTTTTGGATTGGATGCCTTTTCATGTTTATATAACGGCGCAACGCCGTGGGCGCTTTAGGAGCACTGGGGGACTGGCACTATTCTGTACATTATCTAGTTGCCATGCGCTTGGTAGTCCTTGCTGCTTCGGGACGGTCTAGTCGTCTGTCTGATAGCAAAAGTTGCATGGCTTTGCTTTGCATCACTCTGCACAAACTCACCAAGCGCACATATCACAACCTCACGCCGTTGTCTTTGTATTGGAACCCTTTCTGTCACAAAATTGCAAATATCACATCGATTCGATTTTTTTTGCTGCCTTAATTGCGAAATAGCGTCCCAACCCTGGTGCAGTCCGCTAATTTGAATCTCTGTACAGGGGATGGAGAGTATATAGATGGATCTCATCATCACCATCATCAAGCACCCACTGGGCCGGGGTCTAGAAACCAAGACGACGTCCGTCCCGCTCAAGTTTTTACAGGCTATCCCCAACAATATCCTAGCCATCCAGCCTCCGGATCGTCCATGCCGCCGATCCATGATGGGCTAAGCAACTCCCACCACAGTACTATCGTAGCTCGCCGCATGAGCAGAGATGATGATAAGAACCCAGAAGGCTTATTTCCTGATATACCCGATGCTAAAAAGCGCAAGTTCATACTAGTTGAGGATAACAAGCGCAACTCTCGCTTGCGTGTACGCGTCACTCTCGAAGAAGTGAACCCTAAGGAGATACCTGATTCGTTTCGCAAGAGCTCGGCTGTATTTCCACGCAGTTATTTCCCGCGTGAAATGCAGAGCCCGCCGCCAAGCGCTACTGGTAGTCAATTTTTTCAAGACGACCTGAGCGACGACAATGTCGAAGTCGACGGCGGGCGGACTGGACGTGCCCGAAGGGGGAACGTCAGAGACCGAGTCATGGTAAAAGCTCCGATGTCTGATGGGAATGAGGCCGAGGTTGCTATACCGAGGATCAGAAGGGGCACGCGTATAAAGGAAGTCCGGCTTAATGACCTAGCCTACCGCATGGCATGGTTGCATAGCCGTGTATTTGCGGGCAGGACCATCTTCCTACAGCGAGCGCGTAAGTCTATTTCCAAGACTTTGTGTTATACTTCGGGAACACTGCTAACTTGACCAGTTGATTGTTACCGTAATAAAACTTGCACTGCAATCGAGGGTATGGCACAAGACATGAAGGCAACAGTGCCCCACTACGAAACCCGCGTTGGCAAACGAAGATGGGGTGAGCGAATGCGTCGCGGCGAGAAGCATGATGACGAGTCTTGATTCGAGCTCCACTTCTACATTCTAAACGCACGGCATTCCAAGGGATTATTTATTTTCGCTAATTGGGCGAACAAAATAATGTCTTTACACGTATATTGCGTACTACGCTTGTATTATATTTGCGCTTGATAAGCAGGTATCTATATGGTCAACGACACCACGCATCCAGCTCTCTATTTCATTAAGGCCTCTTTTTTTTACTCTGGAGAGGCTTCTCTTTTCCGCCTGCTATTTTCGACCTCGATATTTCGTCTTCGGATTTTCTCAGGCCTATCTTGACGGCAGGAGGCTTCACGTTTCATTACGATAATGGGCTGTTTCTCAATTCCCTTATAGGGCATTTTAGTTCTACCTTGTGAGGGCCAGCAACCCCTGGTTGGGTTGCCGGACTACTTTGAACCCACGTACAATTTGGCATTAGCCACTTCTATACTCGACTTTGTCCACGGGAAACAGTCTCGTGATAAAGGAATTTACGTTTGCTCTGTTCATTTGCGGCGGCTTAAGGGAGAAAAAAAAAGGAAAACCCGAAAAAAAAGGAAAAAAACAAGAGCATGTTATACGTCCTTTCATGCAGGTAAAAAAAGGGTGATCGCTGAAAGAGGGATACCAAATACCAATTTATTCCTCGTCGTTGTTTTAAGGATGGCTAAAATAGGTTAAGGGGTTTATGAGGTTGAATGGCCGCGAATGATAGGTGGCGTTCTCAATGATCTAGTTCCTTAGAGCCGATTAATGTTGGCCCTATATCATAGTGAGATAACCGTACAACTTCATACCAATACTAGTACTCTTTGCTTTACTCTTGAGGGTGTATTATCTTTCTTATATGTCGAAACCTGCACGATGCGTAAAGTCTGGCACCTCAATTAGTGTAAGGTATACACCTGGCTGTGTACGCCTAAGAAAATTGGGCTGTGGTGACTGTATCCTTCTGTATGCATGTATTCTATGTGGTTATCTTAAGGTTGATAATACCGTTAGATGCTTAAGCTAACTGCTCGTGCTTCCCGAGACAAGCGTGCCTGACGGTTTCAATATTAACTTTCGCAACGGGCCACGATGTGTTGGGCTTTTTAGATTCCTTAACAAGAAAAGCGACACAGGACCTAATCACGTTAATTTCTAGCTTATATCTATTTTTTCAGTTGGTTTTATTTTCTTTTCTAGCTACCTAGTTTACGCACAAGACTACTTCACAGGTGATAAGCCCTAACATTTCCAACCTTGGACGTCGGATCTTAGGCTGAGGGAGGCCTATCAGATCGAAAACAAGTAATACCAGTGTCTTGTGATGTTATAATAAATACCGACATAGGAAGGATTCCCGAAGACTCGCATGTTTGAAGTTGGAAATACACTTTCCGGTCAAGGTACTTAGGTATGCAGTTAACTTTGCTTACTAGGCGAGGAGATGATTAGGTACTTAACTATCTCTCTCCTATTCTAGCCCGTACCGCTGCCTAGTTGCTTAGTGAGCATTCTGAGGGCGACAAAAGAGCATCAGTCATCTCCGAGCTCATCTCACACCGACATTAAATAGGAACGGCCCGTATTTATAAGACATCGCGGTCCGGGAGCACCCGGGTGTGGTCAGAGGATCACTATGTCTTGCAAACCGTGCCTTGGGGTCAGATCTCGAGCTACCAGGGGCCATGCCATTTAATGTATCTACCCGATCGTCTTTTTAAGTGAAGGAAAATCGGGCGCCATAGCCAGTATTCACGTGTCCTTATTCATGCTATGGTCGCCCTTCACCTAATTACCAGAGAACAGTCGTTGTGATAACACGGAACTAACTGGCTTAATTAACCCGCATATGTATCTAGAAACATATTAAGAGATGCCTATCTTTGACACTCGACACCGAGCATGGTTTTGTACTACACAAGGTGCATATTCATCGAGAAGATCAAAAGACATGGCACGGATACCTACGTGCGATATCAGCTTAGGCGGACCCGGCGCGCAGTAAGATGACAGCGAGAAGCACGGATAGATGCGTCTCGTACGTACGAATAGACCAATAGACTTGGTGGCGGTAATATGACAACCCATAAATAATCAAATCCAAACCCAACGCTTACGAAGAGTATAGGTACAGTATCTTCTACCTGACCTACTCACCTTGCATGTGGTATAACTCCGTCTCAGCTCGTCAGCCACATAAGCCTCACTTACATTGTGCATATTTGGGAACTCGCCCTTCTATTTATTTACCAGGTATTGATTTTACTTTTTTTTTTTTTTTTTTTTTAACATCACATCGTAAGACAGGAACTTGTTCGAATACCTAAGTGCATTTTCATAACTCGTATCATATAAAATAAATAATAAGCAAGAAATCTACGGGGGTATATCTAACTAAGACCTTTCCTTTCATATTCCAATTCAGCTCCTTCCGCCCCCCTTCCGCGCGCGAAACTTTCTTCCCTTTCGTAGCGGCTCTTTTTCTCCTGCGGGTATCTGACTTTTTTGGAGGTGATAAATTTGTAGTGGTAACAAAAGGAATCGATCATCAGAGAGATAGAGAAGCGAAGACAGACAGAATGGAAAAGAAAGAAGAAGTAAAAAATGGGGGGAGGATACAAAAAAAATCGAGAGAGTCGAGCGACGGACTTGTACATGATGATGAAATGTATAGGGAGAAAACCCTCTCCCCCCCTTAAAACATATAACCCATCCTCAAATTCCCTTCCTTCCCTTAAATCTTGCTTGTACCTTTGCTCCGTATACACGCTTCGCTCCCCATCATGGCGCATACATATAAGTCGTATCGTGTCGTGTCGTGGTCATATATACGTAAGATAGAAACACAAAAAAACAACAACAGAAACAAAATAAAAAGACAAGAGGAAAGTGGAAAACCCATCCAACACCCTACATCTTTCTTTCTTTACAAGGCTCATAACATATCGTATCGTATCAAATCATATCATCCCTCCCTCTCTCTCCTTCTCTTTTTCCTTTTTTCCATATACACACACTCATACACAAAACATGTATATATATACCCCACCCCCCCTCACACACACACACACACGCTCGCGTATATGATGTATTTCCCGGGTCTATATATCTCGCGGAATTGAGAAAGGATTCTCCCTCGTCGGTGATGTTGATGTTTGATGTATACATTTGTGATTGGGTTGGGTTGGGGCAAAAAAAGATATCTGTAGTGTATCATACATCTTTCTTTCTTGCTTTCTTGTATATAGTAATCGCGAGAAGGGGGTTAAGTCAAGGCAAGGCAAATAAAAGGTCTGATTTAACCTCATTTGCCCTTTCTAACGCCTGTCGTCCGCCTTAGTCGAGACGGCATCGTACTCGCGGTGGGAGCGGTGAGGACGGACGACGTCGTGGCGGCCGTTGGTAGGAACATCATATTCGATGGCCCGTCGACCACGGACGTCTTCTTCCGAGTCCGACCCGTGCCTGTGGGCGCGGCGGTGGCGCTCCCGGTCGTTGGCGTCGTCGCGGTCGCGGTACCGCCTGTAGTCGGCGTCGGCCTCGGGGTGCTCGCGGCGGCTGCGGCGCACCCGCCGCTCGTCGTCCGAGTAGTCCCGGTCCTCGCGCAGCGAGTCGTAGTTGCGGTCGCTGCCGTACTGCTTCTCGTATTCTCGTCGTTTCTCCGCTGTTCACACGACCCCTGTTAGCAAAGAAAGTACCTAACCTAAACTTCAAAAAAAAAAAAAAATAGAATTGGCGAAATGGGGAAGGAAGCCAAGCTTATAGCTAGCTAGCCTGCCTCGGCGTAGAGAAAAGAAAAAAAAGAAAGAAAAAGAAAACTTACCTCTGATCTTCGCGGTATCGTTGGCGTACTTCTGAATCTCGTCCTTGCCCAGCACGCGCAGGACGATGACGAAGTCATCGCGGACCTCGAAGCGCTCGCCGCCGGCCTCGAGCGCCGCCGGGTTGATCAGCTTGCGGTTGATCTTGGTCCAGCGGGCGCCGGGCGGCACGCCCTTCTTCGACTTGTCGTCCTTGTGCGGCGCGACCCCCTCCCGGATCGGGTTCTGCTCCTCGGGGAACTTGGCGCTCGGCGGCTTCAGGATCCCCTTGATCGGCTTCTGCTCCGACTTCTCCCGCGGGGGCGACACCACCCGCACTTGCTTCTCCTTCTCCGCCGTGCTGGTCGTCGTGGTGGACTCGCGACCGCGTGATTCCTCGCGGGAGTCGACGGATAGACGCTCTACCGAGGCGGAACGCGTCGTCTCTTTGTCCGACTCCTTGGTCGCTGGCTTCTCCTTTGTCTTGTCCTGGCCCTCCTTGGCGGCTAGTTCCGCCTTTACGTCCAGCAAGTCGTCTGGGTCTGTGGGGTCGAAGCTCGTAGAGTTGCGACGTCGCCTTCGTGGTGCGGTTGTGGCGTCGTCGGAGGCGATGGAGTCGTCTTTCGAATCAGCCGCGCCGGAACCGTTAATCCTGGTCTTGTCGTCCCGACCGCCGTTGCGTTCACGTTCATGTTCACGTTCACGCTCGAGCTCTCGGTCATGTTCGCGCTCCAGCTCGCGCTTCTTCTCCCGCTCCCTCTCGAGTTCGCGCTCGTAGGCTCGCTCGCGGACACGCTCCCTCTCGAGTGCACGGTCTCTAGAGCCCGGCGCCGAGTCTACCTGTTCTTTCCGGGATTCCCCTCGCGAGTCTGGGGCCACGGATTCTTCCCGAGGGGACGGCTTTCGTTCCACGTCCTTCTCCTTGGGCTTATACCTATCCGCGGCGCGGGAGCTTGGGACGTCGTTATCTTCGTCATGGTCCCGTCGTCGTGGGGAAACCTTCCGGTCGTCATCCTTAGCTGCGTCTCTGGCAGCAAGGCCTACCGCCGCAGCGGCAACACTCAGTCCGGCGGCAACTTTGTCACGAGTTCGGCCGCCTGCGCCGTTCTTCTGGCTAGAGGCATCTCTTGGGTCCCTGACTGAGCTGGATCGGGTTATGGGGTCCTCGGGCGTCTTTCGGGAGTCGTGACTGCGAGTGTAATCAATCGACTCATCAGAGCGGCGTCGAGGCTCGCGCTCAGCTACGTCTCGTCGCTGGCGTCGATCGTCATAATCGCGCCGATCAACCGACCTTGCCGGACGATCCGAGCGTTCCGGTTCCAACGTGTTTGTGCGAATGCCAAACCCGCGTGCAGTAACGTCGTCATCGCGGTAGCCGTCGTCGCGATCCCGGCGGCGATGCAAGCGCTCGTCGTCGTGGGACCGGTAAAGATCATCAGTATGCGATATGCGCGCAGGTGTATCTTGGTATAGGGAAACCGGGCGTGGTCGAGTAGTCTTGCGATCTGGCGACGGTTCTCTCGGGGCTTCAATCCGGCGCAAGGGATCAACTAGCGGGGCGGCAGGTACTGGCGGCAAAGCGGGCATAGTGACCGTAGGGCGATCATAAACACCTGCAGATGCGGTTGCAGCCCTGTTGTAACGGTCGAGTCCGGCGGGTGGAGGAGGTGGTCCACGACCGCGAGTATCGTAACGGCCCAAATCATTGCTTACGACATTTACGGTAGGACGATGGTAAGAACGATCAAGACTCTCTCGTCTTCTATGTGGTAGCTGGCGATCATGATCTAAATCGTATCTAGCCAAGTCGCTGGGTTTTGTATATTCGTAACCTTCGTTATCGTAGTCGACGACTGCGGTGGTATTCAAATCATAGGCTGCAGACGTATAATTGGCGTGGGGAAGCGAAGAGCGGTAATAATCGGTTGCGACATGCGTTGGTGGTCGAAGTCTGTCGTCGCCGACTCGCTCCCTCAATCGGGAGAATTCCTCATTGCTTAGCGTGGCGCTTTGGGTGTAGCCGTGGCCATATCGGGCTGTGCTTCGCGAACGTATTGAAGATGCCGGTTGGGTATAGTACGTCTCATCGCTTGACCTATAGGGATCGCGCGACGGGCTAGTGGTCCGCGCGGCAGAGGACGTATGAGAAGAGGTGCCGTGAGGTCGACTAGCATGATTGGTGGTGACTATGATAGGCTTAACGGGATTGGTGTCTACCGTCGACGAACGACGACGAGACGTATTGGAGTTAGAAGCTCGTTGTGCGGCAGGCTCCTTAGTAACGTTATAGGTGGTGATAGTAGCAGTGGGATTTGCAGGCGACTTATGATCAGTCGTTCTTCTTGGAACAGCGGCATCATAACGACCCGTCTGAACCGTGTGAAGATCCCCGCTATAATGAGGGTTATACCCAATGCTCACAGGCATCGATGCTCGCGCGGGGTTGAACTGAGGCGACCTACGACCCGAATATTGGTATCGCGGCTCAGCCATGATGTTCGACTAGCTTATTCAGGGAGCACCAGTATAAATATATAACGCAAGCGTAGTATATATTCTGCTAGCCAACAACGATCACGATGTAACCAAATTCGTCTCTGTTAGTTGAGAGTTGGTGGGTTAGTGGGTTTGAACTTGGGGGGGGGTGGGAGTCAGAAAAGAGGATAAAGCAAAATTTAGAAAAGCTGGAAATTCCTCAAAGAACAGGGTGGGACGGACGTAATTATGTCCGGCTTATATTATTAGGTCTTAGGTCTTAGGTCTTGGGTCTTGGGTCTTGGGGGTGAAGGGGTGAAATGACCAGGTTTCATGAACAGAAGATTTTCCAGAATTTGGGGGCGAAAGGAGTCTTGTGGCCCTTTCTCACTTCCGTACGTTCTGTACGTTTTTGGTCAGGTCATGAAAAAAGAGGAATGGAAAAAAAAAAAAAAAAAGAATGGGTCTACCTGGAACAAAAATTGGTGAGTATAAAAAAAAAAAAAAAAAAAAAGTACGAAGTAAAGCAGGCCTAGGTATTAGGAATACCAAATGTCCCCCTCGGAGAAAATATGGTGAAATTTTTTATATAACGGGCGACAGCCAAGGTACGGAGAACAGGAGGCCGATAGAGGGATAGAGGGTTAGAGGGATAGAGGGATATAGAGAGTGTTGCATACATACCTACTATGTAGCCAAGGAGCGAATATCGAGTACCTATCACCTATCCCGGTATTCCGTAAAGAGAACTGGAAGACGATAAGGGTCCTATCGCGGGGTAGAAGCCATGGAAGGCCTGGAGGGTTGGAGGGGTTGTATCGTTACGAGGTTTGTCGTCGGGTTGGGCTGCAGAACAGGGAACCGGCGGTGAAATTGGGCCACTAAGAGGATGGATGACCCTTGAGACAGCCACGAGCCACAAGGTACCTCAATACAGTACAGATCTCTTCCTTCTCCGTGCTCCTCTCTCTCTTTCTCTCTCTGTCTCTTTTTCTGTCTTCTGTCTCTTTTTTCTATTCTCCTATTATGACAGTTCTTGCCGGGCGTTGCACACTCTTACTCTTTCTTACACCCACTTTCGCGAACCCTTCGGCAGGGAAGAGGCGAATAGTATGAGCTGTTCTAGATCAGATGGATCAAGTGATTCCCAACCAAGAAAGGAAAAAAAGTGCAAGAATGTACTAGAGGAATCGGCCGAAGATAGATCAACCAGGTGTGCGGTGATGGTTGTGGGACTGTGCGCTTTATCGGCTTATTGTATTTGCCTGAAGAGGATCCGTCCTCTCTACCCTCCAAGTCGAATTGGTTAATATAGCCAATAATGCGCGGTTTTTACTGAGAGAAATATCCAGTCGTAGTCGCAGCAGGTAGTAGTAGAGGTATGTAGTAGTGATGTAGTGTAGCGGGGTGTCGTCTTTTGTGTGCCTCGCAATCACGGACTTAATCTCTCCCCTCGACTTTACAACGAAGCGTCCGTCGGAGAATGTGCGACTCCTGCTATCCCTCCTCCTCCGATGGTGGACCGAGGAATAGAATATTCTATATACCTAAAGGGGGATATCCGTTGATAAGGATAACAATAACGGCCTCGAGGCTCCGTGTGGGAATAACCGAAACAAACTGGTGAGAAGCCTGTAACTCAACTATTTCCCAGCTGGTGGATTTTCACCTTCATGCAGCTAGGTGATCTCTTAGGTAAGATGTCAGTTAAGGTCAGGTCATGTATGTGTATGTAGGTGTGGTTTTGCCATGCATTGCAGAAAGGGGAGTGGGGTGGGTGTGTGGTTGACTAGTCGTATGGTTCGAAGAGGGAAGAAACACGGTAGAATATTAAAAATCGCTCTTCACGTCTTATTATTGGTTTCTTTTTTTTTTAAAAATTTTTCTTTGCAGGATTTGGACTGTCGAAACAACGTCAACTGATCTGATAGCAGAACCCCGTTTCCCGGTCAAGTAAAGAGAGAACGCCAAAGTGGCTACCGAAACTAGAGCAAGCCGGAAGAGGCAAACACAGTAAAAGCAACGTCGCTCTAGGTGAAATATGATAAATGGTAACAATGACGATGGTGTGGTGGGAGAATGTGCCCACTTAGCGAATAGGATGGAGAATGTTCGGCGATGACGTCCCGCTTCGCAAAATAGAATCGCGTTGCGTCAATGGTAGAACCTGGGCGACCTGAGCAAGTCTGGACCGAGCTAATAAAAAATGACAAGCGACACAGGCACTCAGTCGAGCGAGGGCTAGCTTAGAAAGGTACGCTGGACCGGAGGACTAGGAGTATCCCCGTTCAAGGGTTCAGCGAGGGATCGAAAACGTTCCCTGAAAAAAGGTGTTCCCTAAAAAGACTTGGAACGGGACAAGGTATAACTTGATCAACTTGACCTAGGTATTCCGTATTTTGCGTTAGCACGCTCCTCTCTTTTCCTTCTTAGATCGTATCCTTCAGGAACACGAACCAAATTGCGCCTGAATCAAGATCAGCGACCCGAGAAATTACGCCGCTATCGTGCCCTTGTCCCCGTCGTAGGTAGGATCGACTGCACAGTTGCAATGCCGTGGGGAATGTATTAGAAATGCTTCCAAATTCCAGCGTATTATGTACCTAACCTGCTAACGTAGTATGCAGTGTGTAAGTGGGAATCGACTATCAAGTAAGCAGTTTATATGTAGGTACCAGCCCTGGCGTGTAAGTAATTCAACCGTTCCTGGGAGTCTAGTGTATGTAAGTGTCCAAGGCGTTAGTTGAATGTTGGTGCTAATATTGGAAATCGGATGTTGGCCGTGCCGCAATTTTGGTGAACTCGAGTGTCTAGAAGGCGAGTCGCCCTTTTCATATATTTTGTTGAGTTATCTACGTAGAATCTCCCTCAGTTTCGAATATCTCAACTATTGTCATGTTGATAGGTAAATATGGAATGTTTTGTTTCTTAATATTTTTTGGGAATTTACCAACCACAGTTTCAATCTGGTAACCCGCCAATAGTTGTTGTTAATAATTACACATGACGAATAGGCTTGTCCCCTCTAATTGTCACCTCACGCAACACGTAGAAGTTGTCTCCAGCGCATATTCTTCCGAGACTTAGAAACTGCCTATTACTCAGTGAACTGCGACATTCACTATTAATCACACTCTCTCGCCATAGCAACGATAATAGTAGAACCAATCGCCGCATATTCCTTCTATTTTTCGTCATGTTCACCTTGTAAAGTATTTCCCATCCGCCCTCTTCAGCTTGTTGGGATGGTGAGGTCTGGTAGTGAACGCTCATTGGTGCTTATTTTGGTGATTCGGGCTTCAACGCTAACTCGATTGGAACCCAATGGTCCCTCCTCTCTGGCTGCGACGTCTTCTTCTGGTCACAATTGTTACTTGGAATTGGTCAAGAAAAGTCACTCAAAACTTTGACCCTCGTGCCTCATGCCTCATGCCTCGTGGCCCGGCCCGATCCTTTGGATCCGGCGTCTCGCCTCGTCTCATGTACATAGTAGACATGCGTTCACTGGCGCGGGACTCTTGAAAGAGAAGGCTATGCATAGGCACTCAATCATCTCAGCTATACTTGTATCCATAGGTAGTAGAACGTCGTGTCGCCAAGTCACGATTACGATCAACGGACCTACGCACGTAGGCATCTACCTCAGCTATTGGAGGATAGTAATTCGCAGTCTACCGTGGTGAGGGTTAAAAGAAAGCCGCCCAAGTGGCGAATCATTGAGCTTCCCCTGTATGATTGGGCTGCTATAGGATCAAGGGATGCTTAACAACTCTTCGGAACCCCTCGCGGCACTTGGAATTATATCGCGCTTCTCGAATCACATGTCATTCACAAGCCAAGGCACGGCACATAAAGTCTGTTACGAATTGCTTTGCTCCGGTTTCTACCTACTTAGAGTTACCGGATTGGGTAATTGGGTAATGGAGATATGGATGGGTCAAGGACGAACTACAAGCTATTTTCATGATTGAGGTATGAAAGAATTGTAGGCATGAATATTACAACTGCTTTAACCAGTATCTAAAATTATTTTCGTCATATACTGTTGCCGTTATCCCTTATCCCTAGAACCTCCATGCAATATCTATCTATATCTCTATCACTCAGCACGACACCACGTAAGGAGATTTCAAGATAATACACAGTAGCGAAAGCTCCGTTGACAGCCGACACTCGGGTGACGACCGATGTTGGTGATCCCTAGGGTCTGGTTATTCGTTAATCTAGGGTTCCCAGCCCTGGTTGGGCGTGAATAGTACATCTGCTATGCGTACAAAGCATATCATACAACATCAGCATAGGGAATCCGTTTACATAACATACTCCAGCTATGTAACTAAGCCAAGAAACGGTTGACCAACCCATAGCTGATCATTCAAGCCCAATGATAAAATATCGATGCTCAAATGTGATCTTTCAAGACTTGGAACCGCGTGTTAGTCACCCTTACGAGTCGAACACACGTGGTAGATCGTCTGTACAGGCGCGTAGTCGGCCTAGGCGCCGTGTACCAGGGACAGCTTAAGCTTCCTGCTTCTCTAGCTCACTTGAGACCTTGCATAGACTTTGGCCTGATAGGAGTATAATCAACGAACAGTCTCAAACCCCCCTGAGGCTGAGCCTTTGCCTACCGGTTACAGAGCTCTACCAACAATCCAACAAGAATGGACATCATGTTATAGTTAGGGGGTGCTATTGGATGCAAGTATTGCGAGAAACGGTCATGTCCAAGGTCAGCAAGAAGTCGGTCCTTCAAACAGGATCCTCAGCGGGAGGCTCTACCTTAGACTTCACCGCTCTCTTTCTCCTTAATACGGGTTCAAAGCAGACAAAAATAAACAGTGAAGATACTTGCTCGGCATTGGACACAAGATTGTCGAGTCTTATTCTAGCCGCTTGCCCGTCATGGTCGGACAACTCAGCGGTCGTGCTTGATTGACCAATGTTGCCCTACCTATTCTCCGATTAGCCCCTTTGGTTTTCTAGAATAATTCTCGAGCGGTCAACTAGCTACAGACGTAAGGTAGTTGAAACTGTGTACTTCCTCCGGTTTGAAGTCCAGTGACCTTGGATGACGGGTAACACAAATGCCAGATCATCAATCCCAGCTCAATGTTACGACTACCTACTACTTCGTCGTCACGTTGGGTCGAAAGAAGATGAATGCGACGGTTTCAGATAGTCAAGGCGTTTTCTGGCGAGGCTGCAGAGATTAACCACTTAGTGTAAGGCCGGACTGAAGGACGCGGCCAGGCTACCATAATTTCCGAGCCTCCCACAGCTCCGGACGATGTGTTCAATGAATAGGGGAATGCCTGATGTAAAATATACACCCTTGTGTCTATCCCCAAGCCGCGCTACGATAACGCCTACCTAAGCCAGCCGTCTTCCATAGCAATTCCACGTTTCCGATGCCATAAACACTCTCCAACGAAGCCCCCGGCAGCCCTGCCTTCCATCCACGTAGGTAAGTCGTGAAACCTTATCTCCCATCCCCATGGGTAGATCACAGAACGCCGCTGACACATCGTGCGCGAAGTGGCTGCCCACACGCACAACCTTTAGATCATCACCAATATGCGTAGATCAGTCGATCTCCCGGTATCGTCGCCCGGTCAGAGTCCGGGTTGGCTCCCCCCCTTCCCCCCAATATTGGAAAACTGGTCCGGCGTGGGGGTGGATGGGCGAAAAGAGAGAGAGAGAAAAAAAAAAAAAAAGAGAAAGACGAGCCGAGCCGAGTCCGATTCATCAACTGTGCTTCCCTCTGTCTCTTTCGTATATGCTTATGTTTGTTTTGTTGTCTGCTGCGGTATGACGGTGTGACGGGAGCCCACTCACTCACTCGTATGTGCGGCGTTACACCCGTGAGATGAACACGCCAGCAGCGCAGATAAATAAACAACCTTACCTAGGCAGATAGGTATGATAGCTTCGCGCGGTGGCAGATGCCTTAGATCAAAAGGGGGACCCTACGTGCATTGCGGCTGCACGAGAGCTCCATCTTCGAAGCCGTGTTCCAAAACGTGGACCCCTAATATTGAGAAGCCACACCCGCCTGCTGCTGGGGGCGTCGCCGGAATCTCCTCAGTACATTAGGTAGGTATTGATTGTTATATATTAGGTGAGTGGAACCGGATGCACAACGGTTTATCCCCCCAGTGGATCGTGAGATCGTCGAAATCCCGACCCGAGGAAGGAAAAGGGGATAGGGGGAGAAACAACTCCACACATCGGGGCAAGCACCGACATCCACGTCGCCTCCCATCGACTCATGCAAACGTACTTACAGTGTCTATGATAATAGGACATAGGTACATCGTTCTTTGTAAGATCTCCTCTCAACTCCGATCGGTTCCGCTGTTAACATCCTAGCATAGGTTAGGGAGGTAGCCATATGCAGCCTTTCTCCATGTTGGCAATACCTTCTTCTCCCGGCATTACGCCACCGAGCCGACCTAACTCGTCAACCAGAAACGCCGACTCACAGCCTCGCAATAGGTACCTCACACACGTGAACGTGTCCTTCAGCCTATTCTTTCCCTCTCTACCTTGTCTAACTCCACCGGTCCAGTTAAGATAACCCCCATCCCTCCCCTCTCGCATAAGCTCTCGCCCGGAACGTATTAGCCAGCCAGTACGTGGCCAAAAGCTAGGTAGAAGGGCGAGACACACATGTGCGCTCGCCTAGAGAGCTGGGCGGCCTACCAAAGGAGGTGTCTAGCGTAGAAAGAAAAGAAAAGGTGGAAAAAGCAATGTACTTGCATGCATAGCCGGCAGTCGATAGACAGGCTGCCTTTACAGAGTGGAAGTTCTGCAAGGAGACAATAAGCAAATGGACATTAATAATAGACAAAGTCGAGCTGTAAGCCATATACACGTTGCTACGCTAAGTGCTCTTAATGGTGATAGGCCATAGGTCTTCATGTAAGTGACATTAGTTTGCAGCACTATGTAAAATCACATGTCCTCGGCTACGTAGAAAGAAGTTGTTTATTGGAATGAAGTGAACGTAGAGTAGCAATTTCATTAACCGGTATCCGCCGCCTAAAGGAACTCGGCTATACAATATACAGAGTGAATGGCGGCATGTGAATTGATATTTCGTGAATTGGAGATAACCTAGGTTAGAGCTAAATAGAGTTGCTGTAAAACATAATCCTGCGAAAGCCATCAACCGTAATATCCTGAGTGCCCACGAGTTACCTATTATGAACTTGAATCTATCGCCGATAGTAGATCAAAGCATCCGTACATGTGTCGTTATCATGATTGTAATCTTAGACCAAGTTCCATTTCCACTCCTTAATATCTCACTTAAGCCAAGCTGCCCATAGGGTCCCATAGAGGCAGCACGATCGGCTTCTTAGTCAGTACATCTCTAACCTTCCTGGAGAGGAACTTCGGATCGACCACGGCCTGATATACGAACTCGTCCATCCAGCGATCGCTCATCACGAACCAACCCTTGGACCCGACATCCGTGCCCCAGCTGTTCTGTACCTTCCAGCGGACAGGCCTGCCGTCGCCGTCAACGTGGACTGCCGTCAGCACCATAGCGTGGGTCATTGCGGACTCGCCAACGCGTAGACGAGCCGCTTTGTCCAAGCTCCCGTAGAGGCTGACATTGAAGCCAAGTTCATAATCGAAGAGATCTATATCCATAATGCCGCTACCCCGCTCGCTGTATTTGCCTACGTCGGACCCGAAGAACACGGGAAGACCGGCACGCAGCATGGATATGCAAGCTTGCTTTAGGGTCTCGATGTCGACGTTGATGTACGTGATTCCTCTGCCGCCTACGATGTTGCCTAGACGGTCGACAGTCATCAGGCTTAGGGGTTCGTGCCTAGGGTCGTGAACCAGAGAAACCATGCTAGCGATAGTAGAGCTAGTAATACGGAAATCCTGAGACGAGATGTCGTTGGCAAACTTGTGCGGCGTCGAAGTCACAGACCGCGCTCTCCCATCCTTGTCAATGAAATTCCATTCGAACTCCTCGGTGGTGCTAGGTGGAGGTCCAAGAGTCAACGTTAGGATCAGATGTACTTCTCGCATCATCTTGTCTTTGGTGGCGGATAAGCTTGCAGCAGTCGTAGCCGAGCTGTTGACTAGGTCACGCAGGATAACAGCGTATTCGCGTAGCTTAGCGACAACGATAGAGTTGATAGTGCTGCTCGACATAGCATTCCAGCTATCTGGGTATAAAGTCTGGGGTACAAGGCCATACTTCTCAACGAGATTGTAAACCATATCCCACTGGCCGCCATCGCTTATGGGGTCAGCGAGTAACCTCTGAACTAGCCTCTCGTCTAATGGTTGATCAGCAGTCTCGATGACGTTTTCAAGAAAGAAGTTAGATTTCTCGAGCTTGTCCCAGAAGAAGAGGTAAGCTTGCGACAGCTCGAATGATTCTAGGTTGTACTTCTTCATGATAGCAATCCGGAACACATTAGTACTAGCGAAGAGCCAACATCGTCCCGAAGATCGCTGGTTTGTGATAGGCGCGCCTTCAAAGGGTATGCGAATGTTGAAGACCTGCTGGTCTGCAATTTTAGTCGCGCGAGAAGCCAGAACATCTCGTGGGTTCGCGGAGCTGAAGGCCGAAAGAGCTAATCTAATCAGGAGAGACAACACACAGTCAGCTTTCGAAGCTAACAATACAAACAACGATTCCTATGAATGCAAGGCTACAAACCTGTTCTTAGGATCTGCTAGGACCTTAGACTGCCAATTTTGAGTGAGCTCAATAGCCAGCTTTTCCGGCTGTCTAGATATAGCGCCGTTGCAAAGCGACCCCTTCTCGTTTTCAACATGGACAAAGCCGTCCTCTGATCTAAATGTCTGGAGACGTTCTAAGATGGCCTTTTCATGTGCGACCGCTGCCATGACATCGGGCGAGCTCTTAGACTGTTGCGCACCCATGGTCGTTGATGATTACCTAGGTAGGTAATTATTACAGCGTCTACGAGCTTCGATGTAGAGGACCTATTGATATCAAAACAACAGCTATCGTTCATGTCATGAAGCGGTTTCAAAAAAATGGTGCTCTTAGATTGGTAGACTTGATGTTTAGATAAAGCTTCGGCTTGTTATCTACCTGAGGTACAATCGTATAGCATAAGTATAGCATAAGTACGGAATATAGCATTAGTAATAAATAGGTAGGACAAGGATTAGGTACGTTGGAGATAACAGTGTTATTTAGGTAGTTATTATATAACATTCGAGACTGTTAAACTGTTAGACTGCCTTAGTAACAGGAGTAACAGGATCCGAAGAGGAACAAGAAGGAGCAACAGCTATCGGCAACTTGACTGTGTTCAGAAGGTGGGTTTCTGATTGCGTTTTTACGATATTACGTGCTTGATAAGCAGAACCTTTCATTCTTATTGGAAGGATCCTGATTCTGGTCCGGTGACCTCGGCTTAACCTTACCTCAGGGTACCCTGACGGCCGTCACACCTTTCCTGAGGTACCGTACTAAGTTCCGCTGGATCCAGTTAACCGTTAATTCACCATTTTTATACCGTTTAAATTTTTTTTTATTAATAAAAATCTAAACTCTTGAACGTTGAATAACTTCGGCAAGCGTTTAAACGCATTTGAGACGTTTGAAAGCAACTGGAGCGTTTAAATTTTTTAAATTATTAAATTTAATAAATTATTTAAATTTTTAATCGTTTGAATCGACTTCGAACGTTTACGGGAAGCTACGGGAGCTAACGGGAAGGCGGGAAGGGATTCGAAGTACGTATACGTACAAACGAGCCTACAAACGAGCGTACAAACGAGCGTACAAACGCAGCTAGAAACAATAGGATTACGAGATTATGGTTCTATTTGGCTACGAGGCTACGAGGCTACGAGGCTACGATGATTCCTGGGTCCTAGCTCCTGGGTCCTGGGTCCTGGCTCCTGGGTCCTGGTTTAGCTGGCTGGCTGGCTGGCTGGCTGGCTGGCTAAGAGGCTAGTTGAAGACTTAGAAAGAAGAAGAAGAGGAAGAGGAAGAGGAAGAGGAGTCGAGGGGGAGAGAGGCCTTTATATAGACGATTTAAAAGGCTTAATCAGCTTCTTGTCAGGCCTCTTTTGCCAGGCCTTTCTATAAGAACAACAGGAACAACAGGGACAACAGGGACAACAGGGACAACGGGAACAACGGGAACAACGGGAACAACGGGAACAACGGGAACAACGGGAACAACGGGAACAACGGGAAAGAGGTAGTAAACGCCTAAACGTTCGAAGAGCTTTCGAGCATTTAAAGCATTTGAAGCATTTGAAATATTTTAAGAATTAATATATATAAATATTTCGACCACTTTCAAACGTTTAGATCCAATTTGTTATTAAAAGCGTGTCTAACGTTAATATTTACTAACATTTATCATCTTAAATATTTATATAAAGTAACTGTAAAAAGACGGTTTATAATTATTAAACTGTTAACTGTTACCAGCGGAAGTTGGTACGGTACACACATGCAATGGACAGACATATCCGAATACGTACCCGACCTTAGGTAATGTACGGCGCTAGGTACCTACAAACCTACTATGGTATGAAAATGGTGTAAAGTGTAAAAGACACGCGGCTTAAATACCACAGAATGCGGTCGCAATGCCAGGAACAATAAGAATCAAAAACGGGTAAAGAGACAAGATATTGTTGTACGTTAAAGACTTGACATTGTATTACCATCCATATACAGAACTACGTATCAACTGAGAATATGCCAAAATCCGTAACGTCCTTTTTTTCCAATCCCTACATAATTACGCGCGATAGATCTGAGAAGCAATCTTTGAGATCAACCGCGACTCCATCATAAAAACCACCACCATAAGAAAACTCCCCGTTTATGATGACATTAATTGACAACAGTTGATCCCACACACTGAAATATCTTTACAAGCTGGAAGCGTGAATGACCTTCATGTCAACAACGAGCTCACGGGGGCCGTCGTTCAGGACGAGGACACGGACACTACCGTGCCCAGCGTTGAAGGCCTGAGTCAGGCGCGACCACAGGTTGGACTGGTCAATGACGGGAACACCGGTCTTGACGTCGCCAGTCTCGGTCATGGCGACGATAGTGCCGTCCTGGATGTCAAGGACACGGTACTGCTTGAAGACAGGGCCGCGCATGGTCTGGACGACAACGCTGGGGGCAGGGTTGGAAACGAAAGAGGACTCTTCGTGAAGCTGCTTCGTGAAGAGGTCAACACCGAGGTAACGGTGCTGGCCAGTAGCCGACGAGGTCGAGATGCGGATGACCTGGCAGGGACGACCCTGGAGGATCAAGATGTCACCCATGCGGATGTGGTGGCAGGGGATGGTAACAGTGTTAGGGATGTGGCCAGCGCCATTGGTCTTGGCGCCAGAGTGAGACTCGCGAACGATATCAAGGCGCTCGCCCTCAGGGTGGAAGACACGGTCAGCCATCTTGTGTAGTCCTTCACGAAGTGAGTGGTGGTGTCCTGCGCTAGTTAGTCAATTGGTTCTATACAGTCAGGCTAACACTTGGACTAACCGGCAGAGTCGTAATATCCCATTCTACTCTTCTTAGAGCTGGGTGATTTAGGTGGTTGAGGATACTCTACGGTCTCCTCGCTGATCTCTGTGTCCCTGTGGAAGGATGAACCAGCCTTAGGGGGATCAATAGTTGTCTCGCTGATGCGGATTTCCTCGGTAAAACTAGGGACTGACGACTTGGGAGGGTCGACAGTAGACTCGGAAAAGTGAGAGTGCGAGTGCGAGTGCTCTGAACCGAAGTGAGAGCTAGGCCTAGGGGGGTCGACAGTACTGTCGGCTACGCTGACGTTGTCCTTGTAGCCTGACTGAGCTCGAGCGCGATATTCACGTTCGATGCGGTCAATGGAGCTGAGGTGAGGCTGGTGACGGTCGACCTCAACTGAAGTCTCTGTGATAGAGAAGGAAGAAGGGCGAGAGGGTTTGAAGTGAGATTCAGAGTAAGAAGTGTGAGGTCTATCGGAAGAGGTTTGTTGTCAGTTGAAGATATTTCTACGACGACCGAGTTACTTAGCCAACAAGGGGGATTGACCAAGCCCCAGGCACTTGACAGGGGGGACGTTGCGGAAAATGAGCACAGCACTGGCCCCATGGCTCCATTTTGGCCAATTTAGTTCAATTAAATCCATTGCGGGCCGGAATTGACCCAGAACTCAGCCAGACCGCAAGCTCGGGCTCAGATAATGGAGCCAGTTGCGTAATTATTGGAAAAAAGAAGGGTTCTAAGACGTAGGAAAAACTTGGTAAACTGACCTGTGCTCCTCGTAATGCTCGCTGTGGGCACCGGGACGGCGGTAACGTTCTTCTTCACGTGTGATGCGGACCTCTTCTTCGCTAAAGTGTTGCTCTTGACGCGGAGGTAGCTGAGCAGAAGCAGAGATAGAAGAGTATTGACCTTCCCGTCCGGCTTTCTCTGGTTTGGCGGGGAGATCGATCTGAACCTCTTCGTGAGTGTGGGTGGTGGTTTCTACCTCAGTCTCCTTGTACGTCCGAGGGAAGATACTGAAGGGGACCGGTACGCGGGCTTCAAAGTCCAGGTTGGCGACCTTTTCGGCGCGAGAGTCCTCTCCTCGACAACCTTTCGACTAAGGGCGAAAGGAAGACAAGAAGATTCCTCTTGCTCTTCTTTCTACTAATCTGAAAGAAAAGAAGGGAGGAGAAGCAGGCGGGATATGCTCGCTTCTGTACTCGATTCTCTCGTTCAGGTCAGGTTCGGGCTTGAAGAGCGGGGAAAAGATTCACTACGTTGGGTTGTGAAGGAGATATTGTTGGGTTTGTGGTTAGAAGGGAAAGGAGGTGAAGTGGCAGAACAGATTATTGGAAGGAAAGAAATAGGGGAGAGCTGCAGGGAGAAAGATGGGCAGTACCGATGTTATTGTACTGTGCTGGGGCTCACTGTGGACATCTTTGGTGGGTAGCTGCGGGTGGTTGTGGGAGCGCAGGAGGGAAGGAAGCATTGGCGTGGCAGGTTATGTCCGCAGCTTGCCCGGAGCTTCTACAGGGGTTGAGTGGGAAGGAGCTTGTTTACACGAGTGGGCCTTCATGGGTCTGGAGTGTTTATCCTACCCCGAAATAAGTTAGGCGGCTGGGGACTTGGGGATATTACAGCGGGCAGGGGGAAATTACTATGTACGTACTACGTACATGTAGTATAGTATTACGGTACATCGTACTTGTTTTTTTTGTTTTTTTTGTTTTTTTTTTTTTTTTCAAGTTGGTTTGATTTTGTTTTCTTTTCTTTTTCCCCTCTTACACGGGGTGGCTGTAAAACTTGAAAGTACCAAAGTTGGAACCTAACTTACCTTCCAAGCTCTTACACTACCTAATCCCCTGATTCCATTCCCTGCCTCTTTCTCTCTCTCTCTCTCTCTCTCTCTGTTTCTATCTCTTCCTCTCTACCAGCCCCCGTTCCGTTACTATTATAATACTATTATAATAACTACGGGTATGTATGTCTATAGTATAGTATAGTGCATGTGCACCACAGCTACATAATACCCAAACCTACATGGATCTGGCTCTGGCCAAGTGACGAACCAAATTCGTTCAACCTTCCTCCCTTGATTCGGGCTGGTTCGCTCCTGGTTTCGCTTTTTACTCTTGACCGGGGAAGTCCACCCAATCGCCTATCCATGATGCACCACTGGGCCACTAGGCCGCCCGTGATGATCAGATCGAACCAACAATTCCCCCAGCCGGTCCAGCCTCCTCTTAGCCTTGGATAGATTGGGGTGCTGTTCTTGGTGTTCGGTCGCCCGTCAAAACAAAAACAGAAAAACAAATAAGCCAGTCGCTAGTTTTCCTCGGTTGTCACATCTCTCTCTATTCGCTCAGTTTAAATCGTTAGTAAGAGATATCCGACCAGTCACCAATTCCAGCCATTGGGAATCATTCAGTTCAAATCAGCGCTGTTTTCCCATTAGGTACAGTACCTTAAATAATAATCCGATCCAACCGCTCACTATTGCAACATATAATTATTGACATAGTATATTACATACGTTGCGCCTACCGTAAGAAGTTGGCAGCTTAGACTGGGTTACGCAGCCGCTGTAGGAAATCGAAGAGGCTGGCATCTCCCGAGAAAAGCAGGCAGAGCGTCTCATCTTCTCATATTCGAAAGGCTAGGCACTACCTAGAATAATGAACCAACCACTTAAAGCGCTGATACCGAACCGGTCTCATATGAAAGGGCGAATCACGGCTGAGAATGACATGATTCCCAACCACCTTTGCTGACACTTGCAGATTGAGGCAGGCAATCTTCAATTACGCGTAATATCGTGGGTTCCGCTCATTGGGTTATGCAGTGGGTTATGGTGTGCGACCTCAGCTGGACTTATGCACGTCTAATGCAAGACGAGAGCTGAGCAGAAAACTGAGCTTTGCTTTTCTATTGCACGCAAGTCCCACAGCGGCGTCAGATCTCACCCACGGCGTGTGGGCCTACTTTTCGAATCTGGTGCAACTAAAATTGTCTTTCGATACATTCAATCCGAACCCTCCTAAACTGCCTTGATGTCACCAATTGATTGACATCGTCCGGTCAATTGCTATGTAGCAAAACCGCCGGCACGCCCTAACACGTCTCAAATACCGGAAGAAGTGTTCTGACCACGTTTCTTGCTGACGTCCAATTTACCCCTGATCGTCCAATTCAAATTCGTTGCTATGACAACCGGTTACTAAAAGGGCGCTACCCAAATCAGATCCTTACCTTCTGGATCAAAGTGGAGACACCAGGATTTTTACGAGGCATTAACTTCCTGATTTGGACACATTGAAGAGAAGCTGTCCTTAACTGCTCTGCCACCCTGGTGAATCTAACGCTCGTCACATGTCCGAGCTCGAAGATCTGTTTCGCAACCGATGCGATTAACCACTAGGATACGCGAGATCTTAATATTATCAAATTGCCTTATCCGAAAGATCCCTCCAAAAAGCACTGACAAAAGCTTGGATGTAATGTTAGGTGTTACAAAGTTAACCCTGTCCCGGAGCTTGGACAAGGTAGCTTGGGGTAAGGTAGGCTATCAGCAATCTACGCGGTACGTTATTGTCCGATTGGCGCTCCAGACCCGTTCATGTAGCCAGTTTGTAGAGTCGCCAATCAACGAAGCTTCGTATGATAGGAAACAGCTAAAGCTACGATAAGAGCAAGAATTTCAGGTATACGATAGATTCTGAGTGCCTCGGCAAAGCCAATTCCCTTATGACGATATAGTACAAGTAAATTTGTCACGATATGCGAAGATTCAGCTCTATGGTCTCTAGTAATTTGCTGATTTGAAGCTTGAGCAACACGTAAAAGATGGTGGCCTATGAGCTGTTGATGTGAGCCGGTAATTACGGTATGCTTTCCTAGAAGGCAGCGACAGTGATAGCGATAGCGGGTTTAAGCGGGCTTCAAGGCTCTTTTCACGATGTGATAGGTACCCAAGGCTGATCCGAGAAGATGTCCTTACCGCTCAACCCAACCTGAAAACATTGGGTTATGGTTTGAGAGGCCGTTGCTTCTTGGACGAAGCGATCATCCGGCACCAGCAGAGCGCGCCCACGTAGAATCATCATGAGTAGCTATTCCAGCAAGCGGGCTGTTCTTATCACCATAGGACGAGTCCGAATACTATGGCATAAAATCCTTTAACGTGGAACGTCTGCCGAGTAGCCATAAGTCGTGTCTTGATAAAGCTGAAGCTTCCCGAATTAAGGTATTGTCGTTCCTTTCCACCTGTTAAGCGCCACGCGATAAGTCGTCTTGTCGCCTTCGCCGCTCAATTCCTCGAAGCTACGCTGTACAATGAGAGAGTTTATCGATGCCCCGTCCACTGTATGCAGGTATACCCGTTCGCGCTATGATCTCTCCTTTTCAGACATACGCGTTGGCTTACGCACGAGCCGGGCCGCCGTAGCGAGCTCGTTGTCAAACAGCTTATGGGCCCGTCTCCATATCCGTATGCGTTGTTCGACTCGGTTTCGAAGGTCATCTCCACGCGCCGAGACGCCGCATTGGCTTAATCACCGTACGGTACGTGCGAGAATGTCGGTCGGGGAAGCCGGTCCTCAGTAGTTTTCGCTTCCCGCGCTCAACCTTGAAACGCCGCAGTCGTGGCAATCTGTAAATTCAGCTTAGAAGTTATAGCGACTCCCGTACCTTCAGCTACGGGACCCATAGCTGCATGATGCAGCGCCTATGGAAAATATGTCCCGAAAACCTTTGATTATGTCAGGACGATAGAACCTCATAGACGTCGAGCACACGCCACCCTCTAACCTCCATGATGCAAGACGGTGAAAATAGTATGTGGACTTGCCACCTATACACGGCAAGGTAAAGATTCTTGTATAAGTTCGACGTCTACTCCGCAACAGGCTCCCTATGTGGGTATGCTGAAGGGAAGCATCGTATTGCCTAGCTTCGGTAGAGGAGATGCGACAATACTCCACAGCTATCCATCGTCATATGCGCAATGGTGGGTATAGCTTTAACACCAAATCGGGTTATTCCATGCTGATGTCGTTCACTATTGTCACTAGTGTAGTGGCCATGCAGCAAAGTGCTAAGCAATTCCTGATATATCTAAGAAACAGGTTTCGTCCAGATAAGCCTCGATTTTGTAAGGTTACGGTAGTACTTATTGAAGATAATGAGATACAATGATACTCATGTACGACTTTGGAGGTAACAGGTCAAGTATGTCTTCTCAATCCCCAGTCAACGTTACTGAGGACCTGTATATAACAGAAATACAGTTTGGACGATTCTACTCCAAATCATTAGAAGCATCGAAAGACATAGGGCCATGACTTAAAAAGGTGCTTAGCAAAGCTATTATGCTCTTAGTGACTACAATACTGAATGGTGTGCTCGTCAGTCTCTTTAAACAACCCTATTGGTACGATGAGCGTACCATTTGACGTAGTTGACCAATCCAAGTTAACCCGATTCCTATATTCTAACTATCTTAGATAGGTACCTAAGGTAAGTTCAAGGTTTCATCAAACGCTTAATAAAACACTGCCGAAGATACTGCCAAACCAGGGCGTTCCAGAACATCCTACGATTAATCAAGTTTAGCCGACGTTAACAGCTACCAATCTTATACCTATTCAAAGCAAATGAAGTATGCATAGCGTAGATAGAACCCGGGACGGAAAATAAAAGCCATAAGATGCAGTCTATATAGCTTACGTCGTCCCGGGTATTGAACCCTTTAAGTGATTTTGTCGTATTATATTCTCCCCACTTCCACGATGTCCAGCCTACCGCAAAAGGGCATGAAGTCCGTATCCCGAAACGTTCATCCCTCCGCTACGGTGACATCGAACGAAGGGAAAAATTGCGGAAGCTACTAATTAACCGACAACGCTCGCCATGGAATTACACCGAGCCAGTGGGCTTAAAGCGGTCATTGTATATAACGTGAGATAGGGGAGAGAGAGAGATCGGCGTAGCTGGAGGACTGCCTGTGTACATAGCCGCACAACAAAGTCGAATAGCTACATAGTTGCCCGCAATTAGATAGCCAACGACGAAATATGAAGCCATTTTCACTCCTATGGGCCTACGCGGCAACCAGCGTCCTGGGCGCGTCGTGGATTGCGCCGGGTGCTGTGTGGTACGACACCGACGGGAACAAGATCGATGCGCACGGAGGGGGTGTCGTGAAGCGCGGCGATACCTTCTATTGGATCGGCCACGCAGCTAGCAGTAAAGCGCCTTGATACCCTAATGAAGACATCTAAGCTAGTCCAGCGCTGACAGACCTATTCAAGACCAAACGCCGAACCTGTATTCGTCTACTGATCTGATCAACTGGAAGAACCTGGGGAAACAAGCGAGCTCCGTGACGGGGATGTGGCGGCCGAAGATAGCAAAGCCGAACGGTTCATTTTGGGTATGAGATATTCTGCTCGGAAGCACCGGTACCTAACTAATGGGGCCACTGGCGACAGTTGTATGGCCAGCAAGATCGTTATGTCCTTTCCCTTAAGTCGGCGAATTTCATCGGGGGTTATAGTCAGTCGGCCAAGGTTCACATCCCGCCGAACGACTACACCTATTCGGATACTGGGATGTTCTACGACGAAGACACAGGTGAACGAAACTTATCGTACATAAGAGGCTTCTTTTTACTGACGGATACAACGCATAAGAAACCTGGTATCTCCTGACTAGCGCCGACCACAACATCGTCCAAATCAACCGCATCAACAAGGACGGTGCGCTGGGCGACAAGGTTTCCGATCTGAGTACGTCTTTGGTCCTTAACGGGTAGAGTATTACTACTACAATCGCTAAACGAAATTAAAACAGGAGCCGGAGCCTACGAAGCGCCGGGCATCGTGAAGGCCGACGGGGTCTACTTCCTGATCGTGTCAGGAAAGACGGGCTGGCGTGCGAACCCCAACAAGGTCTTCTGGTCGAATTCGATCAACGGCCCTTGGTCGGGAGGATCAGACATCGCGCCGCAGGACCAGAAGACGTACGGCTCGCAGAACACGTTCGAGCTGACGGTCAAGGGCTCGCAGAAGACCACGTACATCTACATGGGCGACGCTTGGGACTCTAAAGGAGGTGCTAGCTCCAACTACGTGTGGGCGCCCCTGAACATCAACGCCGGGTGAGTGATTCGAAGACATTGAGCCTCTGATATTAGAGGTCGGTTTAGCTTATTCCAACCGTGCTTTATATAGTTCTCATTCGGTTCAGATCGACTACCATTCGATGTGGAAAGTTGATGTAAATACTGGAGTGGTTTCTTACCCTAGTACCCGGAAGCGCTACGAAGCCGAGCATGCAGTGCTGTCGGGCAGGACAGGTAACGTACTCAATACCATGGGGTCTAAACCTAAGGGCTGACAGGTAATAGTGGTGAAAGATTGCAGCGAGTGTCTAAGCAAGCGGTCTGTACACGGAGGTGAGTTACTACCACGGCCTGCACTGGGCAGGATATACATATCAGGCTTGGACTAATCACCCTCGCAGTCGATGACTCCAGCGAGGTAACCTTCCACAACGTCACGGGCACCGGATCTCGTCAGTGGTTCTCTTTCCACTACCGGGTCACCAACCCAGAAGGTAAGTCAGGGCCTTCTCATTTTGTTTTACAAAGGGTATCAGAATTAAACAGCGTGTTACTGTAGCTGGCGAAGCTCGCATTTATGTCAACGATGAGCCGCCCGTCAACATCTCGAGCCTGAACTCCCGCGCGGGATACCATACTTCTACTCCGGTCCAGCTTACTCTCAAGCGTGGCGACGTGAACACCATCACGTTCGGAGCGACGGGTTCCGACGGTAAGTCGCTTATTAATTGATGGTAGCTTTATGCGAAGGCTTAGGTACTAACTTAGATCGTCTTATTAGGATTCGAAGTGTCCGTGGACGGAATTGAGCTTTTCGAGGAGGATGAGGAGTAAAGTAGTAGTTATTTGCTATCTCATTAGGGTCATGTTGGATTCTCAGTATAAATTAAACCGTACTTCGGTCAATATTAAGAACGCGATATGTTGATTGCCTCTCTGTATTGACTTTTCTAAAATTCATTTTTATTGTTAGCATTAAGTTTTAATGGGTTACTCAATGAACTTTGAAAGGAGCATGGAAGATGTTGAAGATCGCAAAAGACGAGCAATGACGTAGATTATTGACGGAATAGGTACAAGCCCCGCCATTTGTACGGATATTACGGTATAATTCAAGGGTTTGGCTACATATTACTAACGTTAGGTAGTACCTAACCTAATGCTTACGAGTGCTAACATATTACATACAGCTTACAAGGTGCAAGCAATAACGGTTCTCGCCGTTATCAATTAGTCAACATCTAAAACTGCTTCTTTTACGTCGCCTGGTTGCCCCGCGTCTTTTAACATCTTTAAGAGTACGTGGGCTTTTTTTTTTTTGCGACGAGACATTAGGTGCCCATATGAAGTGAATTACGTCGGCAGCCCCATGGTAGATTATTGAAAGGAGGATATTGGAAATATACAATTTGTAAGACGGACAGGGAAAATGAAGCAGAGATTTTCCTCGTTAGATGTGAAGGTAAAGCGCCATAATATTCATGTTCTTTCTGTTCTGTTCTCAACCTTCACCAGGCATCGCTAATCGCTAACCGACATCTTCCTAGGCCATCTCTCACGAACTATCCAAAACCCTTGTATCGCTTCGGGTCTATAACATCTATGACCTATCCTCCAAAATCCTGCTCTTCAAGCTTGCGAAGCCCGGAGTCAAGAAGCAGCTCCTTATAGATTCCGGCTTCCGATGCCATATTACCGAGTTTGCGCGGACAGCCGCTCCTCGCCCTTCCGTTTTTGTCCAGAAGCTGCGCAAAGTCTTGAACACCCGACGAATCACATCCGTATCGCAAATCGGTACCGATCGCATTATCGAGTTTCAGTTTAGTGACGGTCAATATAAACTATACCTAGAGTTCTTTGCCGGCGGTAACGTTATCTTGACCGACAGTGAACTCAGGATTTTAACCTTGCTACGAAACGTTCCCGAGGGAGAAGGTCAGGAGCCCCAGCGCGTAGGTCTCACCTATTCCCTGGAAAACAGGCAGAACTATGGCGGAGTCCCGGCCCTGACAAAGGAGCGTGTACGAACCGCGCTCCAGACTACTGTGGAAAAGGCTGCTGCTTCGGCTGCTGCGGGAAAGAAAATAAAGAGGAAACCGGGTGACGAGTTGAGAAGAGGGCTTGCTACAACCATCACAGAACTACCTCCGATACTGGTTGATCATGCTATGAAAGTTACGGGGTTCGATTCAAGATTACAGCCATCTACGATATTGGAAAATGAAGATCTCCTCAATGAATTGGTACGGTCACTTGAAGAAGCCCTTAAGGTCGTCCACGAGGTGACTAGTTCCGACACCTGTAAAGGTTATATCTTAGCCAAGACGAAATCCGACGTTGATAATAAGTCAACGGGAGAAGCAGATGAAGGCCAGCAGCAAAAAGGAGGCTTACTATACGACGATTTCCACCCCTTTCTACCTCGCCAATTCGCAGATGATCCAACATATACGGTACTTACTTTCGAAAACTTCAACACGATGGTAGACGAGTTCTTCTCTTCAGTAGAGGGACAGAAGCTAGCGTCAAAATTGTCTGAGAGAGAAGCTGCCGCTAAGCGCAAACTGGATGCTGCCAAAGCCGACCATGACAAGAGGATCGAGGGCCTTCAAGTCGTTCAACAGCTCAACATTCGGAAAGCTAGCGCAATCGAAGCCAACGTCGAGAGAGTCCAAGAGGCTATGGATGCGGTGAATGGTCTAATACAACAAGGAATGGACTGGGAAGATATTGGTAAACTCGTCGATAGGGAACGTAAACGGGGTAATCCTGTAGCTTCCATTATCGTACCTCCTCTCAAGCTGCACGAAAATACTATTACTATACTTCTTGGTGAGGCCGAGGAAGAGGAAGAAGAAGAGGAGGATTATGGTGCATCCGACACTGACTCGGTAAGTTCGGATGATAGTGGTTACGCTGGTACAGAGGCCTCCGCGCGAAAGGTCCCAGAAACCCGCTTGACAGTTGATATCAACCTTGGTCTCTCTCCTTTCGCCAATGCGAGAGAATACTACGGCGAAAAGAAGAATGCTGCTGTAAAAGAGCAGAAAACAATACTACAGTCAGAGACTGCATTGAAAAATGCGGAGCAAAAAATTGCTGCAGAATTAAAGAAAGGATTAAAGCAGGAAAAACCAATCCTACAGCCTATTCGAAAGCAGCTCTGGTTCGAGAAATTCGTCTGGTTTATCTCGTCCGACGGTTACCTTGTTCTCGGTGGCAAAGACGCCCAGCAAAACGAGATGCTTTATAGACGCTATTTGAAAAAAGGCGACATCTATGTGCATGCAGATCTCCACGGCGCGCCCAGTGTAATAATAAAAAACAGCCCAAGCACACCTGATGCTCCCATACCACCCTCGACTCTGTCACAGGCTGGGACATTGGCAGTCTGTGCCTCATCCGCCTGGGACTCGAAGGCCGGTATGGGTGCATGGTGGGTAAATGCGGACCAAGTGTCCAAGTCGGCACCAACGGGGGAATTTCTTACTACTGGCAGTTTTATGGTGCGAGGGAAGAAGAATTTCTTACCTCCTGCACAACTGATATTAGGCCTGGGCTTGATGTTTAAAATCAGCGAAGAAAGCAAAGCTAAGCATGTTAAGCATCGTCTTTACGATCTCCCTGAAAACCTGCCGAACAAGCAAAGTTCAGAGGCTACTAGTAGTAAAGCTGCGGCTGGCTCCTCGGAAGAGCCGAACGCAGAACATGACGAGAGCGATTCAGAAGACAGCGCTATAGATATTCAAGAGGAGGCGGAGAGGAGAGAAAACCCCCTCCAACCTGCAAACCAAAATGACGACGAACAAGAGTCTCCTGAACAGACTGAAGAAAGCCCACCTATTCAAGGAATGAGTAGTCTGACAGTCTCCGAGGTTCCTGATGCTGCCCTTACAGTTGATCGTCAGGAAGGCGAAACTAGTGGTAGAGACGGAGATAATCCAGACGATCCAGATGAGATGGCAACTGAGGCTGATTCTACACCATTGACGACGGGAAATAGTCCATCTCCCGAAACGTCTCGCAAGCCCACGCCGCAACCTCAAAAGAAGAGCCAGCAGCCTAAGCGAGGCCAACGGACTAAAGCTAAGAAGGCTGCTAAATACAAGGACCAAGATGAAGAAGATCGTGCTGCAATTGAAGCCTTGATAGGCGCAGCGGCGGGAAAGCAGAAAGCGGAGGCAGAGGCAAAAGCAAAAGCTGAACGCGAAGCCCAACGAGCGGCTGCGCTCGAACGCCGCCGAGCACAGCACCAGCGTCAACAGCGAGAGACAGCTGAGCATGAGGAAGTCCGCAAGATGATGCTCGAAGAGGGTATTGAGACCCTTGATGCCGAGGAGGCGGCTAACCTCACTCCTCTAGACGCGCTTGTCGGAGCCCCGCTCCCTGGCGATGAGATCCTTGAGGCCATTCCTGTGTGCGCGCCATACAGCGCTCTCGGTCGCTGTAAGTACAAGGTCAAGATGCAACCAGGCGCACAGAAAAAAGGAAAGGCTGTGAAAGAAATACTGGACGCGTGGAAGGCGGCTTCTACGAAAAAGGGGGTTGTTGATGAAAAGAGTGAGGACAAGGAGAAGATGTGGCCCCGGGAGGTAGAGCTCTTCAAGGCTCTCAAACCTGAAGAGGTCGTAAATATTGTGCCTGTTGGGAAAGTGAGGGTCATGCTTAGTGGAGGTGCTGGCGGGAGCGGAGGAGATGCCAAGGGGAAAGGTGGAAATAAGGGTGGTAACGCAAACCGCGGCAAGAAGCGATAGGGACGCTATCCAATGGGTAAATGATGTATATCACCCAACTCGTGTATATTTCCAGTGGACTCCGGCAACTAAGATTGCTAGTATCCCCGGTGTAAGCATCGGGCGCGAATCGGGACCTTAGTGAAAGGAGATATAATCGAAAGGTTTTATTTTTGAAACGGCTAATACAGTACATATTGCTGGAGGCGAAAGTAAACAAATGAAACAAAATGTTCCACTGTCGTTTGTCATTTCTAATAACCACTACTTTGGACACAAAATATCATATACTAGGTAAATTAGGGAATTCATCCAACGCCACATCTAAGGATTTTAGGTACTTCTCACTGGACTACACTCCATACCGAGGAAAGGAACTATACGTTACCTAGCATTTCTTTACGTTGCTACTGGGCTACTGCGGATGTCGTGGGTAGAAAGGGTCCCTCCAGTCAGTGATACGGTTGTCCGAGTGCAAGCCTTGCCCCGGCTGGCTAATTAACTCATTCATATACTGCCGGACTTCCGGGTCCAAACCAATAGCATCTAGGACCGATACACCGCCCCTCATAACCTGTTCCAAGGCCAACCGGTATTGCGGCGGCTGCGAAGCTCGTACAAACTCCATGATCCGCCAGCACACGAGGATCCACGCCGCGATGTGCCGCGGGTCGAGACTCAATCCCATCTGCCGGAATTCCACCACACCTCGGTCCTTGTCTACTTCGCGGAATTCCCCGCTCGCCTCCTGCTCGCTGCGCCGTAGCTCCTCTTCGGGATCATCCGCCGCCGGCCGGCTGACTACGTCGCCCGAGCCCCGGCACTTAACCACCACCTCCCCCTTCTGCGGGGGGTTTCCCGTGGCCAGCGCGTTCGCGATGGTGTCTACGCTTGTGTACTGCCAGATCACCTGGTGGAAGACGCGGCCGGCGAGGTTCTCGTGCTGGAGCATCAGGTCGACGGGCAGGTAGGACTCGGCGACGCGGTTGAGCTGGTCGGTGCGCAGGGGCCCGTGCCGCGGGACGACGTCGTTGTTGTCGAAGCCGTCGGCGTCGTAGTTGGTCTGCGTCAGCTTGCCCAGCCTCGAGACCATGCGGAGCGGCCCGCACACGTGGGCGTACGACGCGTGGTGCCGGTACCACCGGTTGTACTGCCGCAGGTCCCGGTGCACCGCCTCCGTGCCCAGGAACGACGCCAGCTTCTTCAGGTCGATGATGTTGAGCCCGCTCGTGTGCGAGATCGACACTTGCGTCGTCGCCTCGATCGGCGGCGTCTCCAGGTGCACCCGGAAATTGTCCCGCACCACCCGGCACACCTCCGTGACCACGTCGCTGAGCTCCGTCGGCGGCCAGCTCAGCCGCATCACCGGCGACACGATCTTCACCGTCTGCCACCCGTATAGCTTGCTGGGGTTTTCGATACCCGCGGGCACCTCCCGGTAATGGGTGCCATCTACGAGGTCCATGTTTACGTCTTCCGTCGTGTAGACCGAGAAGGCCCTGTATCGCGGCTTCATGCCGGCCAGGGGCACGTGGCGCTTGTCCCGCCTCCGCCGGTACGCTTCGAGGTTCAGCAGGTCCTCGAGGCGCTTCTCGGCCTCCCTCCTCAGCGGCATGGACGGGAGGCCCGGGATCGGGGCGCGGCCCGCGGCGTCCTGGAAGTCCTGGCGGGACGCGAGGAGGAAGTTCCGCGCGGGCTCCGCGTCGTTGAAGTAGCCGAGGATGAGGAAGTCGAGGGCCTCGCGCGCGGCCCTGTCGGCGAGGGGGTCGACGGGCCGGGCCTCGTCGGCGCCCAGGGGGCTGCCGGTCATCTCGTCGTCGTCCTCGAGGGACGGCATGCCGAACTCGAGGCGGTGCAGGTTCTCCATGCGCAGGTCGTGCAGCGTGTCCCCCTCGTCCGCGTCCCGCGCCACGAACACCATGTCCGTCTGCGCGCTGAACACCTCGATCACCCGGTCCACCACAATCTGCCGGATCCGCTCCGCCGGCACGTCGTCGCTCACGATCTGCTCCGCCTCCCACCGCGCGTCCCCCGGGTGCGGCCGCTCCGCCAGCAGCCCGCCCCGCCGGTACACGGCGATGGGCAGCTCGAGCTCGAACCCGACCGTCCAGAACCCGTCCGGGTCATCCTTGTACACCAGGCCCGGGTGCTTCCTCTCGCCCTGCTGGTCGACCCGGTTAATCGGCGTCTTGAGCCGCTCCAACGCCCCTCGCCCTTCGTCCGGCGGGCTGTTGGGCGGGACTAAGAAGGTACCGCCGTACTGATGGATATTCGTCGGGGGCGGGAGGACGGGGTGGTCCATGACGGGCTCCGGGGAGCCGCCGCCGGAGAACCAGTTGTGCACGGACTGGTTCTCGGTGCCGAGGTTGCGCCCCTCGAGAGCCTGTCTGCGGCTCAGCTCGTCGGCGGCCGGGGTGCTGATGGGCCAGGAGCTCGAGGCCGGGTGGTTCTGGTCGTACGTGGTGTGCATCGCGACGAGCCGCCGCAGGGTGGCGGTCTGCACCTGCGGCCAGGGCACGCGCTGGAAGTTGTGGATCTCCGTCCGCCAGTCCACGGTCGTCCAGTCGACGCCGAGGAGCTGGGCATCCCAGTCGTAGGTTTCATTGCTCATCGTGTGTGATATTATTGTATGTAATACGGTTTTACTTTTGTTACTTGGAACCTGGTGACTTAGATCGTCTAGTACCTACCTCGTATACGAGTGTTATATGATATCTTTGCTGCTCTGTTCTAGAGGAAAGAAGCTAGTCTGTCTTTACGGGTTTGCTCGGGTTTTCTTTTTATGTCACGAGAAGAGACGATGTCGTCGAATTTTCATAGATTCTCGTAAATCTCCATGAAGATGCCATGATAGATATACTCTATTGGAACTATACCTTGACAGCAATAGAAACACAACAATCATCTTGTTCATGTCCTCGAATACTATGTGGATATAGCGGCGTTATGTTTCAATAAAGGGTTAGCGTACGATTCGTTCCTTTGTTCTTCATAATGTTTTTAACTGAGAAGGACACAGGGCTCTGATGGCTATATTGTATATAATAGATCGAGACTACCTAGGTAAGTTATCTTGTCGCAATAGCATCTGAGGTATCTATAAAATAGGGGGCTCCATGAGTAAAGGGTATAAGCTCTTAGATATTCTACGTGTGTCGTTAATAATGTTTTTCTGCTTATGTTATGCTGTTCTGTCTGATCTAGCTTAACACGGGCTGGCAAGTATTGAATAGGGGTACCTAACCTAACCTCACACATTCATTATTATCAAGATTATGTTTTTGTAGATTTACGTTCTCTCATATGAATATTACCTAAAAGGCTTCGTTACTATCTTCTATAAAGCAAGGGAACATTGAATTCGAGTTGTTTCTATGTTGGCTAGCCTTTGATTTAGTCTTGTATATGCACGAAGGACGAATTTCTCGGGTCATGGCCAGGATGGAAATAAAACCAATAAGTCTCCTAATATTCGATCTGTTTAAGAAGAATGACTAACGTATCCCATAAATCTGTTAATCATACCAATTAACATAATCAATCTCCCTTCTTCTTAGGTGGTCATGGCCGGAGGACCCCAGGGTGTTATTGCTTTCCTCTTACGGCGAAGGCAGTACTACCCAAGACCGACTGCCCGTGGACGGCGCGCGGAGTGTGGGGAGGGTAGTAATAATGTCAACTCGGCCATCCCGGCTCTACCGAGAGTGATTTGGGAGAAATGTAGAGGAGGGCTTAAATATTTAGCGGTGTCTCCGCTATCTTTGACTTTTGAAGTCCCTGCAAGGTATCTATATTGGCAACACCTCCCGCTTTGGTATCCGGTGTTCGCCCCCGTCCGGTTCGGATTGCAACGGCCGTTAACTTTAAGACCTGGGATTCTGCATGTCATTTGGGATTGGCATGGCCGTAATTGGAAGCCCGTTCTCCTGCCCGGACATATGGATGATCACACGCAAAAACAATACGCAAAGTCCAGGAGGACAGAATACCTCGGCCCCGAAAAGACACCTAAAGCAAGTAATTGGGTTACTGGTTGCTGTTGTTACTGGTATATTCCGGTAAAAGCTGATAACTGGCCCTAGACCATCGGTTCTGGTTCTCTACAAAAGTCGGATTTATATAGTAACAGTACTCTATAAAAGACGTCTACTACAGGTAGATACGTCCATCGTCTTAGCCGAAGTAAAGAACCAGAAAAGTCCCCCAATTTGTTTCGTAGGCTATTTGTTAAGTCGGCGAACATTTAACCTAGGTTATGAGGTACTTAACAAATTGCAGAATTGCAGGCCATTTAAATCAACCCACCGGGTTTCTATGTAAACTCGTCGGGTTGATTCCGAACGCACGTGGAAAGTCGAGGTATCCAATTACACGGGAACAACCATGAGCTTCTTGGCCCCCAACGTGGTTCCAAAGCGGTCTAGATGAGGGTTGACGTTAGGAGTATCCGAACTTCCGTAGGTAGCACATACTAGGTATGTAAGGATTAATTAATAAAATAGCCATTCTTCGGATACACTGCTTGCCCTTCCTCTTGGTAGCAAGCCAAACTTGTTTTTCAGGAAAGTCGAATAGGTAACCAACCGGCATCCTTTAGCTTAGCACGGCTAAGTGCAACGTTATGCAAGGTACCCAATGAGAAAAAAGGAGCTCTCTCCTGGGACGAGAAGCTGACAGAGTGACGTGAGCAATAATGGGGATATGAAGGATACATAGATGAAGGATACATAGTATGAAGGGATGATACCGTTTAGGGCAAAGAAGCAGAAGCTAACGACTTTCCGCCTCTGCCTCTAAAACCAACTTTTTAGGTGGCGTCTGGATGAGATCGTGAAACGATAATGCATGTAACTGGTTGAATCCTTCGAGCACCCGGGTAGTCGAGATGGCAGTTGTTTTTATAGTGAGCACGTGTCGTCAATGCGGACGGGATTACGTCTCCTAACCATTGGCAACTTTTATGGAATAGTTACAGAGAAAGCCGATTTGTTGCAAAGACTTTTGAAAAATATTGAAAATGGCAAGTTTGGTTCCAAACTAAGGTACGAGGTTCTGGAGGTGTGACGAATCCAACCGTTTACTACGTTAGGTACCTAACCTATATGTATCCTGGAGGTACCTAATGCAGTAATATAAAAAGACGTGGCTGATGTACCTAAGCTACTAACTATGTATATACGTACATGAGGCTTAGTTTAGCCGAGCCTCTCTCTCTCCAGATACTTACACTACTATGGTAGAACCCCGAGCTAAGAGCGGGGATGAGCTGGACGAGAAGGAAATAGCTTACATACCTACATTATGATGGCGGGGCTAGAGGGGTTAGCGCTAGAAACGTGGTCAGGTCAGGCACCAATTGTGAAACATTAGTATGTTTAATCCTTAACAAGCAGTACTTATTTCTATAGTATTTATCCCGTATAACTTCAAGTATTCTTGTTGTTCAAGAAATATTATCGAGACTAATATGATCCCTGAAATATTGAATTGGCGGCGCAGTCTTGGAGAAAACATCTACATACATTAGGTAGGTACCTACCTACGCATTTCGTGTAGCTCGCGATCCGAACCAACCAGATTGCATGCGTCTACCATATACGTCTACCTAAGGTTGTCTTATTGATGGACGGGCCGAATCTTCGAACTACATAGGTTAGGTACCCAGTTTGCCAGTACATAGCATAGGTACATTCCTAACCATACATACACCTAACTTAGCGATAACGACATGGCAACATGGACGTATCCTTGGCATCTACTTGTGCATATCTAAACCTGGTCTTTTCCCCAGCTTCTTTTTCAAGCTCACGCGGCCGTCGCAAAAACAAAGGACTCGGAAAGACCGCACCTAGAACGAGGGATGCCTTTGATTTAGGCCGCATAAAGTTAGCAAAGGACTACGTACATACAGAAGACGTTTTGGAGGATCTTACAAGAGAATATCGAACTAACCTACCCATCAAACTCTCATTAAACCTCATTAAACCTCAAACAATATCTAAAATTCGCTTATTGAATCTAGAGCGCATAAAGCCTCATAGTAGCTCTTACAACGTTGCTTGTTTATCAAACGACTCGGATCGAACTACTTCAATTCTGATATAATGCAAGCGGCGTGAACAACTCTTCGAGGTAACGTTTATCTGAACTCCTCGTTTCAGGGGATCATATACATATATTATTATTCATTATATTATATTCAACGACGATGTACAATCAAAGGTGAAGCATCGTCAAGCTGTTCATTCCCCCGTATGCCAGGTCGTCCGCATCACATAACATCATTATAGATACGCTGTTATCATTATCGTCATATACATAAGGAAGATGTCACTATCGCCGTTGGCAATTGCATAAAATATTCGCCATCCGTTCTTATTAGTTTCCCCCTTCGTCTTCGTCTTCCCTTCGAAAGATTCACGTGGCCGGGAGAGTTGCCACCACCACGGCAATATCAAATATATATCAAATACATATCTTACCCCTTACCACCCCTTAACGCGCGGGTATGCCTCTTCGAGTAGGCACTATCGACCAACCACAGGTAGCGAAGCGCTTACTCGCCTGACATTTCACGCGAACTCAGAAGTAATGAATTACGGGGAGAATCAGTGTGGCCACGTCGACTCTGCCTAAGAGATAATTAATTATATCATGTTCTGTAAGTATTTTGTAGGTCCCTCTCTTTTTTTTTTTTTGAAAAAAAAAAAAAAGAAAAGAAAAGAAAAGAAAAGAAAAAAGATGTTAGTTTTGCTCACCAGTTAGAAAAGAAGCCTGGGGCATCGAGATAAAATACACTAAATATTTTCCGAGAGTTCACAACTATTAGGTAGCATTGCCACAATCTTCAAAAGTCTACCTAGCATTTGCGAAGCGGCGTTAAAGGCAAAGTCGACCTACCTAAGGTACCGTTTGGCAGTTCTAGCAGTTCTGGCAGTGTAAGTGAATTTAGGTACTAGTGAGATTTGCCCCACCTGTCGCATTGTCCACCACTGTCATTGTCGTATCGTTGCATCGTCTCATTTCTCCTACCCACACCTTGCTTACAGCCTACCGCCTACAGATTCCCCTCTTTCCTCAAATCTAGGACTCTCCTTTCTCGACTCCCTTTGCAGGTCATTAAGAGAATTCCACTCAGCCTTATTATATCCTGGATTTTGTCAACCCCCAAAATCAAGGTACCTTAACCGCTAACTGCAACCTACGACCTGCAACCTGCAACCTGCAACCTGCAACCCACATATATTTGCCAGCCCAACCTAGCGCTTGCCTGTCAGCTCTCATCAGCCACAGTGGAATTAAAAACGAAGAAGAAAAAAAAAAAAGAAGAAGAGGAAACAAACAAGGAACAGGGCCGCAGCACTCAAGTTTTAATTGATCTGATTGATCTAATTGATCCTCCGCGTTAATAGTGTTCCCACCAGCTACTATTTTTCTACTATTTTCTTACCCAGTGGCCCCATTCAGGCCTGTCGCTATCCCGCCTTGCCTCTCTTTATTAATCCAAGTCCTAGGTTTAAGGAGCTGCGCATAACCACAGCACTGAGTACCTACACACCAAGGACTCCCAAAGACTCCCAAAGGACACTAAAGGACTTCGCTTCTGACAGTACTTGTAATTAGTACCTTTGCACTACTAGGCTTTAGTACCCTTATTTTTTAAGTCCTTCTTGAACGTCCTGCGGCAAACACATTCGGTTATTACCCTTAGGTAGTTTAAACCGAAAGGGACAGAACGGGGAATAAGGGACCAAGGGACCAAGGGACCAAGGGATTATTCTATTACGTTTAAGCAACATTGAAGCACGGCGAAGCAACGTAAGGCAGAGAGTGAAGCAGGCGCAACCTACCTAGTATCAGCACCAGCACCAGCCCAAGCCTAAAACCCAGCACAAGCAGCAACCGGCAAGCAAGCAACAGCGGCAGCGGCAGCGGCAGCGGCAACAGCAACAGTGGCAGTAACAGCCCCTCTTCTGACGCCGCATTCACTTACATAGTACTATTGTATTGTATTGTATGGAAGCGACCCCCGACGCACTTTCTCTTGCTCGCTTTTCTCTTTTAGGGACCTGTCAGCATCTTCGTCTTGGCTCAGCTCAGCCCGCCTTATCACAACCTAGCCTAGAAGCCCAGTGTGTGATCCCACATCAATCGGATCACACCTTCGACAAAGTCCTTCCCACCCTTCTTTGATCTACCCTCTTTTTTTCCCCTTCCTTCTTTTTTTTTCTTCTTTTTCTTCTTTCCATTTTTTTTTTAATTCCTTATGAATTCATTGAACAACTTGAATTCCCGTTTTAGAAGCCTAGGATTTGGTAAACGGAAATCCATCGCCAGCATTCCCTCAACCACACCTGAACCACAACGGCCTGCGACCTCGACCCCGACCTCGACCCCTCCACCGCAAATAACGCAGCAGTTCCCACAGGCACAGGCACAGGCCCAACCCCATCCTTATCCTGGTCCCACCGCCCCCTCTATAACAGCTTCGTCCTCCCAGACGAGCCTCCCGATAATGAACCATCCCGGCGCTGGACCACGTCCACCTAGTTACACTGCAAATTTCCAACCTCAAGCACCTGTTGGCCGCACAAGCCCTTTAACAACCGGTCCAGCTCGCACACCGCCGTCGCAAATGGTCGGCGGTCCCCCTCCTATCAACACTGGTGCTCCTGTCGCCGGATATCCTCCTCAAATGCACGTTCCTCCGGGCTCGCAACCACCTCCGGGAGTCGCTGGTGGTCCTCCTGGATACGCTGGCTACCCGCCACCTGCTCCCGCTCCTCAACCGACCAACGCCATGCAGTCCTACGGCAGGCCAGCAGCTGAAGTTGAAGGGAACAGCCGAAGCAAGGCACAGTTAATTGTCGGAATTGATTTCGTATGTCCACCCTGCCGATTCCTTGGGGTTTCTCTTACTCGTTTGTGTCGATGTTCTTAAACTAATCATGTGAGACGTAGGGTACAACGTTCTCTGGTGTTGCGTTTGCGTTTGCGACAAATAACGAGGCGAAGGAGGATATTATTACAGAATGGCCTGGTGCCGGATCATACACAAAGCAGAAGGTAAGGCGTGCAAGTGAATGAGGAACCAGATGACCAAAGTTTACTGACTGAGACAAGATACCTACTGTTCTATACTACGATCAGTACCAAAAGGTTGTTGGATGGGGCCCAGATATCGCCGATGCCTTAGCGCCTACAGGATACCCGAAGCCTGGTGTTCAAAAGGTCGAATGGTTCAAGCTCCAGCTTATGCTGTCGGGTAACACTTACATTGATCCTATTAACCTTCCGCCACTACCTCCCGGAAAATCGGAAATCGATGTAGCTGCGGACTACCTGTTTAAGCTACGGCAAGCCATGCGCACGGCACTACAGAAGACGTTGGGTGAGGTGTTCAACCGAGAGGAACGGAATATTCGCTACTATCTGACTGTGCCGGCTATTTGGAACGATGCTGGCAAGGCGGCCACGCGAGCTGCCGCCATCCAGGCCGGTTTCCTGAGAGATGAAAACGACAACAGGTTGACACTCGTTAGCGAGCCCGAGGCCGCCTCGCTTTTCTGTGCCAAGACTGGTTTGCTTAATTTGAAGGTCCACGATGCTATTTTAATTGTCGACTGTGGTGGTGGTACCGTCGATTTGATTGCTTATGAAGTTGAGGATGAGAACCCATTCACAGTCGCGGAATGCACGGCGGGTTCTGGTGACTCTTGTGGCTCGACTGCCCTTAACAGAAATTTTAGCAACATTCTACGAACGAAGATCAGGAAGATGAAGCTTCCAGACGGATCCAAGACGGCCGGTCGTGTGTATGCCAAATGTATCATGGACTTTGAAAACAGAATCAAGGCAGATTTCAGGAATAACGGCCAGAAGTGGGCGGTTGATGTTGGTATTGAGGCTGAATTCCCCGAGGCCGGCATCGAAGAAGGTTACATGACTTTTACCAACGAGGAAATCCTGCAATGCTTCGAACCCGTCGTAAACCGGATTTTGGAACTTGTACGAAACCAGATCATCGCCATCCAAGCTCAAAATAGGACACTGCAGAACATTTTGGTCGTTGGTGGATTTGGTGCTTCCGAATACCTTTTCCAGCAGATTAAGCTCCACGTTCCTCCCCAGTTCCAGTCTAAGGTTGTACGACCTATGGATTCCGTCGCGGCCATTGTTAAGGGAGCTGTCACCGCAGGTATTACCGAGCGAGTCATCACGCATCGTGTAGCTCGTCGTCATTACCTTATGGCAACTCTCCAGCCTTTCAAAGAGGGCTACCATCCCGAGGCCTATCGTGTGCCCTCCCTGGACGGCAAGGACAGATGCAAGTTCACTCGGCAGATTTTTGTGCAAAAGGGCCAAAAAGTCAAGATTGGTGAACCTGTTAAGGTATCTTTTTTCCGTCAAGTGGCCCCGGGTGCTACTCTGATGTACGAAGATATCCTGTACGCTTGTGACGATGACGTCTGCCCCGAGTACACTAAGGATCCTCGTAAGTTGCCCACCCTTTCATAGTGATCCGTTGTAATTGCGACTGACATATTTTATAGGTATAAAGGAGGTTGTCACTCTCACGTCCGATCTGTCGCGCAAGAACCTAGAGAAAGACTTTGAGCGTATGGACACGCCACAGGGCACATTCTACCGAGTTTACTTCGACATCTATCTTACTCTCGACGGCTCCGAATTCAGCGCTGAACTAGTCTGCCAGGGAGAGGTTATGGGCCGCTGCAGATCTAGGTTCAGGTAGAAGAGCGGAGACGAGTAGATGAAACAGGCTTTGCGGTTGGGATCCATTTTATTTATTGATGTCTTTGCCTACTGCGTTGCTTTTTAATGGCTTTCACATGATACCTCGTAAAGAAAAGAGCAACAATGTACTTGGACTAATAGGTGATCTAGCGATATGGAATGGAGGGAAAGATCTCTTCTCTTTATGAGCTACCATCACATAGGAAAGATTCTTGTTCTAGAAGTTTGAACCAGCGACGCGCGGGTGGTTATTTGAATAGTTGGTGATACGCAGATGGATGGTTGCACGAGCAAGAGATCTTTCTGTGCTTCTGATTGCCGTATGCAGATAATATAAAAACCTAACACAAATACCGCGACTGGTTACGCTGAATTCTAGTTCTTGTGCGAAGTATCAACTATTGACATGGTTGCAATGCTATGCGAATGTTCTCGTGATATGCTGACTGTTGATGGATTTATACACTTGAAAAAGGTTAGGCTACCTTAGGTAGCTTTTCTCAATTCGCAAAAGAGATACCCAAGGTTACATGAAGCAGTGGTTGAATATAAAAGCACAGGTACCTTGAAATATTCAATCATGGGGAAGGTAGGACAAGGAAGGGGGGGTTGGTGCAAGGGGGGGGAGGGAGATACCCCTGAAAGATGGCACAAATCTTGGTAACCGGCTGTAACTGCGTCATCGCTCGTTCCTCCAACGTCGACGCGCCAAGCGACGTTCGATGGCAACTTCATTGGACCTTTTATATTTCCTTCTTATCTCTCATCTTCTAAAAAATGGACTTGTTTAGAATAATTTCATTCCGTATCACTAGACCTCCCTGAAGGCGCCTCTACATTTCATACCTACTGTCGTTTGCATCCATTCTAGGATAATTCATCATTACCAATTCCTGCGTGCTTCTACCCTTCCGATACACCTATTCCTCACCTCCGCGGATCCTACTCCTGTTTATTATCTGGAATTTTGGCTATCAAGTCTTGATATAAGGAGAGGGATACTCGCGGAGCCCGCCCGATCGACCACGCCGATCCGCTACCTTCTTTTCTATCATCTATCACCTGTTCTCAGTCTGACGTCGCGCGCCACTGGCCGCAAATTTCAAGGTCCTGTATGAGGAACAGTTAGGACAAAATTGTTACCATTCAAACCCGACTCCCTAGATCGATTAGGAGCTATTATTCTGTTCATCTATTAGATTCGACTCCAAGGGACTCTGTTAGACCTCCTACTCACCTTATAGTGTGATTACCTAGCTAGCGAAAAAGAAAGCTTCTAGTTTCCTCGGCTGCCTTCATCGGATAATGAACTACCTACTTCACTACTATACCACCACCGTGCACTCTTGGCCGTCTACCTCATATAGAAGAATAATTGCAGTTATTTAGCCGCAGATGACAGGCTTTGAGGAAACTCTACAGTTAAATACGATGCTTAGGGGGTCCCGAAAACACGAGCGCCGGCGAAGTTATATAAGGGCAAGGTTGTTGATTACCATCGCTCTCGTTCTAGCATTACAACCCCCACTAGCAAGAGCAGTTGTGTATCCAAGCAACCATAAGTTATACGCTTTTGACTATTTGGGCCCGAACAGGCAATTCCAAGGCACAAGCCGTCCTTTAACCAAACATGAAAATGCAATCCCCTTGATCATTACCAACAACTGTGGAGAAACAATATGGCCCGGAATTGGAACTCAGCATGGTGACCCGCCTGACTCTCACGGATTCGAACTCGGACCCGGCGAGTCGAGAAACCAAACAGTCGGTCCAACATGGCAGGGTAGGATATGGGGCCGTACGAATTGTACCATTAGTGGTGACACAGCGACGTGTAAGACTGGTGATTGTTTTGGCAAATTAGATTGCGAGTATGGGGTAAGTTGAGCCGATATAAGTTAGGTAGGTAACCATAATATGGTCGACTAATCGTAGCATAGGGTGCTGTTCCTGTTACACTTGCCGAGTTTAATCTTGCTGGTGGCGCGACTGGCAGACAGACGTTTTACGACATTTCACTCGTCGATGGCTATAATCTGCCACTAGCAATAGTCTACCATCCAGCAGACAACACTACATATATTCCGCCAAATCTCGCCAACCCTTCATGTATTGGAACCTCCGGATATCTCGCCGATCACAGTCAGACTGGACTCACTTACACCAACTCAACTTATCCTATGCCATATGAGGATATACAATCCAATGCGGATTTAAGCAATTGGTGCCCTTGGGATCTCCAGGCCTTTCTTCCAGAGAAACCCGGAGATGGCGTATATCCGTATCCAGACGATACTTTGCATCGGCCCGTGTTCGACCCGTGCAAGAGTGCCTGCGCCGCTAATAATGATCCCGCGGACTGCTGCACGGGCGAATACGACGACCCGGGGGTCTGCGAGCCTAGCCAGTATTCGTACAATGCTAAGGCTATGTGCCCTGACGCATACAGCTACGCGTTTGACGATCAGACCTCCACGTTTATCATCCCCAGCGGAGGTGGATGGGAAATCGTGTTCTGTCCGGCAGGGCGAAGTACCACCATTTTAGCAACATTCACAGACGAACTGCACAGGATTGCGCAAAGTGGGCAAGTGACCCAGGATATCCTGCTCAAAGCTATGAACTTGAGCTATATCGAGTCGAAACACAGCACAGCAGCCGGACTCTGGGCGCCTATGTCTGGGTTAGCCTTGACTATCGCGCTGGTGGTTAGTAACGTACTAGCTTTACTATGAAAAGCTTTTGTAAATGAAGATTCACTATACGTTAGGCACCCGCCTAAAGGTAAGGAGAGGTATCAGCCACAGAAAGCGCAGATGGCTTCAAAATCGATCAGGCGTCTCGAGCTATCAAAGTGCATTTGGAAAGTCTACACGGGGAAGAGATTCATTTCAATGGGGGTCCTAAAACTCGAGTATCCGAGTACGTTATCGAATATATTCCTAGGTTAAATAGTTTTTGATACCCTTACGTTAATTAGCAGATGGGGACTGATTCTCCTTTTGTGATTATGTTTAACTTGGTGATTCCCCTTAGGCAAAGCAACGATATGATTATAAGGAGGTACCCAATGTACCTGTATGTACCTGACAATGTATTCCGTACACCTAAGGTTAACTCTGATCTATTAATAGCAGGCGTCACGCAAGATTACCTAACCTGCTAACCTAAGTTATGACCCGCTTAATATCCTTGTTATTGACCCTCTGTGGGGGTCATTTTAATCGTGCATATGCTTCAATCTTAGCACAAACCCGTTTAAGATCCGATGCAATCTTGATCCAACTTTTCCCCCGAATAACGAACCTACGACAACGAACCTGCGACAACGAATCTGCGACGATAGCTCCCTCTCTCCCCCCCGTTCGCGTGTCGTCGGGAATCCGACGGTCGCTTTTCGCTTTCCTTTTACATTCGAGACCGAGTTGTCTTCAGGATGTGTAGGAAATGCATCTTATCGAAAGCACTCGAGCCGTCACGCGCTGGATTACCCGTATAATTCCTGTCTTCCTCGTCGCCGCCGTCAGCTATGCTACTTATTCTGTGGTTGGCCGGGTCTGTTGTGAGTAGATGATACCATGCGATAAACCACTATAAAACCCGATTGGCACGTTTACTGACCGTTGTTATCGATATCCAGCCAGCTACCTTATCGGCAAACGAGGCGAAGTCGGGCCAGCGATTGTCATCCTAATACTTTACTTCCTTCTCCTTTTATTGATGGTCGGCACATATTTCAGGACTATCTTGACCGTTTTAATCGATCCGGGAGTCGTGCCGTACGGGCCGGGCGCAGTGGAACGGAAGAAGGCTGCTAGAGACAGGCGAAGGAGAAGGCGCCAGGAACCCGACCTCGAGAGCTTACCTTACTATGCCGGCCCCGATATGAACCCAGATAGTCCCGGCTTGGAGGAATTCTATACAAAGGATATTTTCGTGTGCGAGAATGACGGTCGCCCAAAGTGGTGCTCGGAATGTTCCACTTGGAAAGCAGATCGAGTTCATCATAGCAGCGAAATTGATCGCTGTGTTTACCGCATGGACCACTACTGCCCCTGGGTTGGTGGCATGATCGGAGAGAATTGTGAGCTTTAATATGCGCCCTCCCCATTAACACCCGATGTTTGCTGATAAACTGTAGCCTTCAAGTTTTTTGTGCAGTTTACTACGTATACTGCTTGCTACTGTGGTCTCGTTCTGGGTGCCACAGCTTCAAGTCTTCGGAAAGAGATCAGTGAAGGATCTCCATTAGACCCCCACTTCATACCTACCATAGTACTGGCTGCTTTCTTTGGTCTTTTTACTTTCCTAATGTCTGTAACGTCGTTGCGTTACATCTTCTACAACATGACAAATGTTGATATGATCGGTTACCAGTCCAAGGTCTACCAGTTAGCCGTCCGCGTGCCCCGTGGTACCGTGTCGACGGATAAGTTCACCGTCGTCACGTATCCACTTCCGAGAGGCGACGAGGACGCAAACGGCTGGTCGAACGGGGCGGCACGGGCTGGAGCCAACGAGAGCGGAAGCTCGCCTGTGCAGATTCGGCCGTCGGCCCGCGACGAATTGGCAACTCGCACTTTCGCCATCCTCCGAACGGAGCCGGGGGAAAATCCCTGGGACATTGGGTTCTGGGGTAATTGGAAAAGCGTTATGGGCACCAACATCATAGACTGGATTTTACCGTTTCGAAGATCACCCTGCGCTAACCACGAGGGCCACGAGAGCTTCTACCCCATGGGTCCCGTCCTGACGGATATTCTGGCTAGGTACAACCTCGACGAGCTCGCGATGAAGGAGGATCTGGGTCTGGAGATGAGGGAAATCGCGAGAGGGAATAGGGCTTAAAAAAACACGGGCGCATAACAGATACCCCCTTTTTTTTTTTGTTTTCTTTGGGAATTGGAGTTGGAAGGTCTTTGGCGGGTTCAAGCTCATAGAGTACCTAAACCTTACCTATCTAGGTAGGTACCTTGGTGGGGGGGCAGTCGAGCATTAGGTATTTTGATTCGGAATTGCTTATCAGCAAATGTGCTTAATGATATTGTTAATCGAGATATCTAGACACAGACTACTAGAATTAGGGAGGGAATCGGTGTGTTCTAGGTATCTAAAGAGAGAGAGAGAGCGATTTCGGCTCGTGTATTATAAATAAACCGGCAAGGCTGTCAATTAGGTACCTAACCTATTAATTGTTGAAATATTTATCCGGTCTAGTTGCGGTGCGCTGCAGTGGGTGGGTGCGCGGAATATGTCTGGTGATTCTCCTTCCCCTCGCCCCTTTTTTTTCAGCTGTCTCCTGTCATTGCACTAACTTTCAGCTTAGTTATCCCCTAACCAATAGATGCAAGGCGCTACATACTACAGAATGAGCGTTTTTTATGTGAGTGTTTAACTGGTGTCTCATTCTTGGATAGTTAAAGTCAAGTGAATTTGAATTTCGGTTGATATTTCCGCAAAATGAAGATTAGGTAGGGTAGTCTGTGTGTATTCCCCTATTTTACACTAAAAGTCATCGCTTTCAACAAGCGATTAAAGATTTAAAATAAAATGGTAAAAATACTTTACTTTATACAGCCTTGAATGAGATCATTATATTATTCGTTATCATTTAGAGGAGACTCAATACGTGGTATGTCCTAGGAAATATATACGTGTCGAAGGTATTGGTGAGCGTAGAAGGTTGAATGTACTGTCTCATACAAAATACTAAGGGAAGTACATGAACCCCTTAATTTTTTCATTTCTTCCTTTTTCAACCCTATTTCACATAATGGGGTTTTAAAGTTATTTGGAAAGGAGAAACACCAATAGGTTACTTAGCTTCATTACTCAGATCAATTTTTACTTCTTATCATAAGTAGTTAATCATCTGGGAGCACAAACAGACTTGTGGTAACGCATTGTAGGTGCCTAAATACCCCTACGTCACCTGAGGACGCAGGGTAAGGGTGAAGCAATCTACGAGGGTTAGAGTAATGAAAGTATTCGAAGTTCTTAGACTTTTAGGTCGACTCGCTTGCCTTGTGATCAAAAGTGAAATACCTCGAGGTCTTGTTTATTAATGAACGAGTGCGGCCCCTATCTTCTAACTTCTAATCCAACAGGAAAGAACTTTGTTGTAGATGCCAAAAAAAAAAGAAGAAGAAATCTAGTCAGAATGAAAAAAACAAAGTGAACCAAATAACCGAAATAAATGAAACCCATGGATCCGAGGGTTTCATAAACGAGTGACTGCCTCCCACCGAGTCCTCTGTTCCCCCAATGCCCCTCAACCCATCTTGACTATATCGAAGAAGATGTGTTGTTGCTCACGTTTCCTCACAGTCTTTACATCTGTTATGACCGCATTTTTGGCATGACGCACTATCATCGGCATTGTACGAGAAGTGGCCGGTTTCTCCACAGTCGCTACACTTAATTTCCTCGTCCGTCTCGCGAGGCATATCGTCACGGGTGGTTGAGTCCGGACTCTCCGGTTCTGGGCTCGCTTCGTAGTCAGTCCTACAAGTCTCATTAGCTAAGATTCTGAAGGCCTCTGATATAGTCTCACATTGTAGTAGTGTAAACACTATGCTGTTGCAATCTAAGTATGCTAGAGACTAGTATGACTCGTCGAGGCTAATGGTGAGTTGAGTATTCGAGCACGCTATGATTCTGTACCCTATCTCTACTTCATGAAGTCCGGGAATCGACGCTCCTTATAGAGGAGGTCCATCGCCGCAATGGCTATGGCTCCAAGCTACACGAACCTCAGACTGAGACCATACCGAGTCTTCCGTAAGTCGATAAACTCGGACATTGGCACTTCCTGACTCTCAAAAGCCCGCAGAGCCTCAACATACGCCACTATTTTCTTGGAATTATACCTAGCAGTTATCTCGAGAGAGACGAAAAGCCGCCTCGGTGACGACTGAGGCGATGATAGGATCGCTGTAACACCTGACATCCTGAGCAAAGGCACCGAAAATGCAATGAAGGCAGTGATACGGCCAAGTATTATTAGAGCGAGAAGATGTCACCGCCATAGTTTATCGTATAGAGAGGCCGATTAACGGAGGATGAGAGTCGGCCGGTAGAATAAAGGAGTTATCCGAGAAAGAAAGCCCAGAGTATTAAGTCCAGTCGATAACCAATAAGGACATCGTGTAGTATAGCTTTGGACCGAGTTCCAAGGCGAAGGAATCGAGGATAAGGGCTGAAAACGCAGGCGAGGCCGAAGAGGCACATTTGACTGCATGTCGTCGTCCCATCAAGGTCGAGTCAACGTCAAAAGCACGCTCTATTAGTGGGTACCGGTAGCTTGGTTCATGATATCACTACACTGCAATGATCTAAGCCTGTACTAGATCGAAAGGGCAAGTACCACCCGAGTTCTTCATCGCCATGCAAGCTCCGATCCTTGGGACCATGAGGCGGCATCAGGCAATCGTCACTTTCACTTTCCCTTTCCTCCCGTTTCCCTAAGGAGGCCGAGGGATTAATACAGATGCCTATACATGGAGTACTCACCGCCGCAAAACTCTATATTAGGAATTTGTATTGTTCTATAGAAGCGTGAAACCGTAACACCGCGAGCGGAGCCGCATGCGCCAAAGATCTCGTGAGCAGGAGACCTGTCGCCTTGGCTCAAATTGTGCTTTCCGATCACGGATACTGCAATGGGAGAAATTTCCCTCGTAGTCCCTTGCAGATCGCCCAAGAAAGAGCTTGTCCTGGGTGTAAATGCTATGTGCTGAAAGACGTACATGCGCCCCCCTTATTAATGACACGGCTACTTTCATCGTGACCCAGGAGATCTAATAGAATCTGCCTAACTTTTCACACTTAAACACACACATACGATGTTGTTCATGAGGACAATGTATGTAACTGGCGTCCTTTTTGGGTTTTAACAGCTACCTGGACTGGATTTGGGAAAGCGGCACAATATTACGCCTGACTTCTCCCCCTTAGCCTCATAAGGACATTACACACATATTTTATCTTGCAGCCTTGAACACCACCCCGGACCGGCTTACGAGCAGGATCTAGTAATACCGAGAGAGTCCAAACCTTATCGGGGATACCTAAAGAAGAGGAGAAGGGGAAGGAGGAGGATCCAATCTGTCTATCGATATTGAAAGAAGTCTACCTCCTAGCTAATTTCTCAGTAATGTTGCCTAGCTACTTTTCTGGACTCGTAATTTGGTTTTTCCTTCTCGCCCCCAAAAACCCCTTGACGTAATTCACTTGATTTTTGCACTTACACTTGAAGAAATGGTAAGTAACACAGGATCAAGCCCTATGCAGTAAGATTTACCTCCGGGTGGGTTGGTAAAGTTGCACAGAACAGAGAGAGAGGTATCCCGTCTGGAAAGGCGCTTATTAAACCGCGATGGCACTGCAAGGGGGCGGACCTCCCCTACTATGTCCCTAACTAGGTACCTACCTAGATGAAGGGTCCCCAGCTTCGACTCGGGGCCACTTTAACAAGCAACCCGGGGGCAGACAGGCAGGTAGCACCTAACGAATCGGCAAATAAACGGGAAAATTTATGTGCTGCATGATGAGGTAGATTAATCTTACCTACCTACGCGTTATACTTTTGCGGGTGACCGGTAGCGTAGGTGGGAGGGACTGACTGACTGCTGTTGATGATGCCATTCCTTCTCGGCAACTCGCCCGACGGGAGCTTATTAGGTGGACAAGAATGGGGGAGAGGTGAGGCCAAAGATGGGGAACGTTTCTAGCCAACGTTTCGGTTCCCCTGGGGGGGCTGAAAACTAAGAAAGTGCTTAAATCTATACTTGGCATACGAAGTAGAGAGCTTCCATTATTTAGTTACCTAGAAGGATTACAACTATCATGGAGGGATAGGATAATGAGAATATTGACAACTACCTATGTTCGCTGCTCCTAACGTAGCTGGTGATAATAAGGAGGTTCTCGGATACGGTGAATAATGAAAGTCCTAGCTCGAGTAACCATCTAAATAAGAAAAATTTTCTTCTACTCACCTCGTAAAGTTGAGCCCCCTTAATGTAATCCCTGTTTACAATTTCCTCTGCTACTACCGGAGGAAGCGCGCAGAAGCCATGTCGCATAGCCCAAAGAACATCTCCCATCATCGAAGCATCCCAGCTGTTTAATCAACTTTTGGTTACCCTGCTAGGCAGTGCTAGTAGTTACTCTACCTAGTCCACATTCCTTCCTCAGCAGCCACCATTGCGACGGAGGCCGATCGACCGTGATCTACTACTTCCATTACGGTACGGCGCTCGGAAGGATGTATGTAGCATGCTCGCATGCTCGCATTCTTGCCCGGCCACGTCAAAACGAGGACAGTTGCTCTTTTGAGTACTCGGTAGGCGAAAAGCTCGCAACTCAGCTCGGCTTAATATGTAGGTAGGTAATAAACTCGGACGACGCCGAAGCCTCTTGACGATGTTGCAACCCAATTCTTACTTTGGGTTCGCAGCGAATCTAAACTGGCTGCTTGCCTTGCCTTGCTTATTCTGCTGCCCAAAGGCCTCGAGGGCCGCGAACTACAGACCACTAACCATTACCTACCACGATCCGCGCTAGAGGCTTGCAGTTGAGCGCGAGGCTCGCAGCTTAGTCATGGCTATAAGAAAATCTAGAATGTCGGAGGAGCCTCATCGTCTATCGGCTTTAGGCGGGTTATATATCATTGGTGGCCTTTTCCGAAAAAAAAAAAAAAAAAAAAAGACAAGATTTCTGCATTCTTCCGTCATATAGAGCCGCAACATAATGCCACGATATGGATTCTCGGAAAGAGATACTCGAATGGGAAATTTTTCTAAACTGCCATATTGTGCTGCAAAAAAGGGGTATTTCATATATATATCCAGTCTTCTGACCTGTAACAGGTCAAGAAAACGAATCGATGGTGAGAGATCTTTCAAGGCATAAGACCAAATAAAACGTTCAATTCGATCAGAAGTGCTGCGACGTTGACGTCTTGTTTGGCTTTGGCTTCTAGTTTTCCAATTCGCTCTCTTTGTCGTGACGAGGAGAAAAGAACCACCGGAAAGGAAAAGGAGGAAAAGGGGGGAGGGGAGAAGATACCTAAGGTACAGTACCAAGATACATTGGAAGAAAGGAGGGAGAAGGGAAGGTGCTAATTGCTAATGGAAGAGTCATGCATCGAAGTTGATAACGTCCAGTAAAAGTTATTTCTCCACTTTTATCTTCCATATCGCTATGTCATTTCCTAGCAGCGCGTTCTAAAAAGTCTACGACGCGGATTACGGACGCGTCTTTCTGCCGCGGCCAAATTCTTTCCTTACCTAACCTAAGGCTTTTTTTTTTTTTTTTCCCTTCTATTCATCAAATTCGGTTCCTAAAATTCTATCTCCTCCATCTCCGGGACCCGATTTTTTTCTCTCTTCTTCGCTTTCTCGCGAACTACCGGCCCGGCTTATCTGTGTGACCCTTGCCCGACCATGAATTCTCGTGGCCGTCTTACTCCACCACTGTCCCGATTTAAAGTCTGCCGGTAATTCGTCTATTAAGTGTCAGACCTCTATCGCCGTCTGCACTTCCGGTCATGTCTTCGCCCCGTTTCCACATACCTTCGCCGGTCCACGGCACGGGTCTGCGAAAATCCCAATTCACTTATAGACAATTAAGCCTCTTGGCATCTTATTCAACATCATCCCCTCTGCGCGTCATTGCCCACATCGATCTAGATGCTTTTTACGCTCAATGTGAGATGGTACGTCTCGGTATTCCCGAGGATCAACCCTTGGCCGTTCAGCAGTGGTATTTATTACTTCCCCCCCTTCTTATATATGTCACTTCTCACTTACAAAATCATAGGCAAGGTCTAATTGCCGTCAACTATCCCGCACGCGAGTTTGGCATAGGTCGACACTGCACTGTGACTGATGCAAAGAAGCTCTGCCCAAAACTCATTGCCCAGCATGTTGCTACCTGGAAGGAAGGAGACGATAAGTGGTCGTACCATGACGATGCAGCCTCTCATATGAGCACTCACAAGGTCTCCCTCGACTTTTACAGACTGCAGTCTCGTAAAATTCTTACACTAATAAAGGAGAGCCTACCATCCAATATGCAGAAGGTCGAAAAAGCGAGCATAGACGAAGTCTTTCTCGACTTATCCGCCCACATCCATTCCATTCTGCTGCAGAGGTTCCCGGAGCTTGCGAATCCTCCCCCATATGATGATCCCACGGAGAAGCTGCCTGTTCCCCCTGTAACCGCCCTTGACTGGCAGGCCGATGCTCTTGTAGATCTCGAAGATGCAGAAGCCGAGGCGGACGATCCGGACTGGGACGATGTAGCTGTCCTCATTGGATCGGAGATCGTTCGAGACATACGCGCTCAGATTCGCCGAACCTTAGGATACACATGCTCGGCGGGTATAGCTGGCAATAAAATGCTCAGTAAGTTGGGCTCTGGCTACAAGAAACCCAACCAGCAGACAGTCATACGGAATCGAGCCGTGCGGCATTTCTTATCTGATATGAAATTTTCTAAGATTAGAAACCTGGGGGGGAAGCTTGGCGACCAAGTCGCGTCGGTTTTCCATACGGAGGCCATCAAGGATCTCCTCCCCGTGCCGGTCGAACAGATGAAGCTCAAGCTGGGTGATGACACAGGGGTCTGGCTCTATAATACGATCCGCGGCATCGACACGAGCGAGGTTAACTCGCGCACACAGATCAAGTCCATGCTCTCCGCCAAATCCTTCCGGCCCAGCATACATACTCAGGAACAAGCCGTCAAGTGGTTACGAATCTTTGCAGCCGACATATTCTCACGATTGGTTGAAGAGGGCGTTCTCGAGAACAAGAGACGACCGAAGACGATTAACCTACATCACCGCCAGGGGGGCCAGACCCGCTCCCGGCAGAGTAGCATTCCCCAGGGCAGGACCCTCGATGAGACGACCCTATTCGAACTTGCCAAGAATCTGCTAAGCCAGATTATCCAAGAAGGGAGAGTCTGGCCCTGCACGAACCTGAGCCTAAGTGTGGGAGGGTTTGAAGATGGGGTCACAGGTAACAAAGGTATAAGTGCTTTCTTATTGAAGGGAGACGAAGCACGTGAATTAAAAGGAACCTCTCGGGAGGCTTCGGCAGAACTATCCGTGCATGAACGACCGGAGAAGAAACGACGGGTTGAGAATCCCGGTATCCAACGCTTCTTTCCCAAGAGGGAGGAGAGTTCGTCGGGTGGAGATGCTGATGGGAATCTCGACGAAGACGTAGTAAGTACGGATAAAATCCATGATCGGACAAAAGAAGCTTCGCCGAACCCGTCGGAGTGTCCCCCCAATCCACTCACGGATTATATTAAGGTGTGTACGCGATGTGATGCAAGGCTTGAGGGTGACGAGGCCCTACAGAGCCACCTCGATTGGCATCTCGCCAAAGACATCCAGGATGAAGAACGTGGCAGGCACACATTTGCTAATAAACACACCACGGTATCACGAGGCCAGAAGAATGCAGCTATATCGTCTTCGTCGTCTAAGAAGCTTACGAGAGGTAGTTCCTCTAGTACTAGTAAGCTCGAGCACGGGCAGCGGAAATTGACATTTGGGTGAATCGATACCTAGCATGCTACTCAACTTGAAGCGAACGCTACATGCCTCCCCGGTCGACTCCCGCTCTGCCCATTCGTCCATATGAACTGCCCTTTCTCCCTTCGTCTACTATGTGCGGTGTCCAACGGGGGACCAACTTATCTATTACTAGTATTGAGTACGCCGCCTCGGAGTAGGGGGAGGGTCCCACACTCTCATGCACTTCCCCTATCTTTCAAGTTAAGCGATATGAAATGACGCCGACTGTGGAATTCCGTTGTGGGCACCGATGGCTTATGCCAAAGCTCCATATTCGAGGACAGCAGGAAATGCTCAGGCGCTCGGCACGGAACCGAGAAAATATCTTGATCCAACAGAAAGTCGGTCTAGATGACCCACTGTAGCGCCATGGTGGTGCGAACAAGCCTAGTGGGCTGCCCTCGGACTCGCACTGATAGCTTAACTGTTCTAAAGTAACTCAACTTGAAAAATGAATGCACAATTCGGGAGACGAGGACGTCGCGTGAACGGATTCGGCATGACAGTCCATCGGTCCCACGAGCGCTACGGCACACCTACCACCGATCGCCTCCCAGTAATCACATGCGATATTCAGAAGAGTTTCTAGTATATTATACATACCTACTTACCCATTGTATGTAAGAATCTCAGGAGGCTCTAGATGCGAGGGGTGTACGACAGGACAGGATAGACTACGGTGGTGCGGTGGTGCGGTAGTGCCTGGTACGAAGAAAAGTAATGGGATTTATGCCGCTACCCGTCTTGCAGTTTGACAGGTACGCAGAACATGGCAGCGAGAGATTTTGGGTTTTAATCTGTTCAATCTGAAGCGAATGATGTCGCCTTGCGACATAGTAGTAAACAGCCTACTCGTCCCTTTTTCACCTCAGTACATAAATAGGTACTATTTGCCATTTAAGTCATCATGTCACAAGGAGCAAACCAACTCTGGCATTGATTGGCTGATCTGCTCTTAGGCACCCACGACGCAGCAGCCGCTACTTTTTTAGGCTCGGGTGCATTGGGTGGTGCATTGATACCCAACGGCGAGAACAGGCGTTTCCAGCTCTTTTTTTTTTTTTTTTTTCTTCTTACCAGCCTGCTTTTTCTGTTCACAGTGCCACGTTCTTTGCCCATCGTGGTATCAAATGCCTAATCGCTTCGTGCGGGATGAGTCCACTTCTAAGTGGCGGGGCCCCATTGCAATTGTATCTGCCCAGTGATGTCGATGTCGCTTCTTGATTACGTTCCGGCCATAATTGACGGTGGCGGCCAAGTCGAGAGACGGTGGTTAATACAAAGCAAAGGGACCTTCCCGTACAATACATAGTACATATAGCATACTACACTGTACCCTCTTTTTTTTTTTTTTTTTTTTTTTTTTCATTTGGGAGTGAAGTCGGTTGGTAGGGTGTCAACCGAGCCACAAAGGGATGGAATACAAGGCATATGGGACAATTCTCATCGTGTGGGTTGAGATTTTATCCAAATCAAGTGAGGGGGGACGTGTGCGTATATAATAGGAAGTCTAGAGACCGTGCCTCGTGCCCATGAAAGATTTCCAAGAAAGTTCTTGGTCTCCGTTTGGGCAAATTTGTAGACCTCAAGGAGCCAACACAAAAGAAAAATTTAGAGGGGAGAAGTGTGTGTTAGTAAAGAGGTCCTCAGGAAGAGGATTTACATGAGTCAAAGCAGCCCAACCCAGAAAAGGCCACCGACAGGACAAATTTACTCCACCGACAGGTTTATTAAGTAGTCAGGCACTGCGAGACTCATCTTCAAGTCAAGTCTTCCTTGTTTAACTCTTCTTTATCGAAGAGAAAAAGAAGAAAAACAGTCCAAATCAATCTCTCTGCCCTACATTGCTAGGATATACACTATTTGTCGGTCAGCAGCAGCAGCTTGGCGGCTACCCAGACGGGATAAGTCTGGGAATATTTTATACGGATTGACCGATCACTACCGAGTGTTGCATTGAAGAAGCGGTGCGGGTGTTTGTTGCCTCTTAGATGCGAGACATACGGGCACCGGCCATCCATCCCTCCCACATCCGGAAATCCTAACTTAGAAGGCTGGCCTGTCAATCCTGTCCCATCCTTTCCACCAGCCATATTCGTCTAGGGGCTATCCTTGGTAGTCTAGAATTTCGATTGGGATTTGGATTGGGGATAGCGACTTATTCTTTTCCCATGTCCAAAAGCCCCCTCTGCTCTGCCGCTTTGCTGCAACGAACAGATCATTCCCAGCTTGTTGGACCCGTCGCTGCGCGTCAACTCACCCGTCGGGGGATCGATTCTATCTCTTCCGCTTCCACCAAGACGCCAAACCGGGTGTGAGTCTTGCCAAATCAGCCAAACTCATCTGCATCCTGAACGCCAGCAGGCTGTAAAAGCTTACTGCAATACGTACCTAACCTGCTAACTTTTACACTCTTTGTAACACAATTCGATATTACCTTTATATCATTATTATTGCCTTTTGAGATTCGTTACTTTACTCATTACTTTTACTATTATAATTCTTATTCACCTTATTCTCATATAAGGCATTTAAGGCACAAGGCAACCCTCTCCGCCAACCATTACCTCCTACGCGCCCCATTTTGTACAGTGACACCGCTCCACCGTGTCCGCGAAAAAAAAAAAAAAAATAATACTAATAAAAATAATAATAAATAAACCAAAAAAACGAGCGGCTTCATTGGTCTACTTATTTGGCCGGAGAAAGACATCTTGACCCTCTCAGCTGACAGACCATTCACGACTTCACTACCCTCCTAATAACTGGCTTATCTCTCCGTCTCATTCCTTAACCTTCTAACTATTCCCAACAAGTTACGAACTGGTTTCTTCCAGTACTACAGTACTGTTCCATCGCTGTTCCATCGCCAAGCGTACCGTACTAGTCACCGTACTATTCCTACGCGAGCGACGCAAATCTTCAGCTGTTTGTGACCCTGCAAAGCCCTGTAGGTCACTATCGCCACCCGTTTAGGGATTGGACTACAAGCCTGCAAGCCCGCGCCACCATCCCTGTCCGGGCCAAGTTGGTGTCGCCATTGTGCCTTGTCACTTTCCCCTAATAGGGCCCCTCCTTTCGCAGTAGGACTTATTTTGTGCCGCGGGTCCATTATCCAGTACCCACCAGCGAAAGCCTCTGCCGCCTTTTCTCCTCCCCACCACCCACTTCTCTTCCTCCTCGCCATATTCTCGACTGCTCGTTCTTTTACTATTCCTCCACCTTTGTTGTCTTCCACCGTCGACCTACTCCTCCCGTTTTCTCCCCATTCCCTTCTCTTTCTTCTCCTACCTAATCGTCGTCGACCGGTAATTTCTCTCCCTTCATCCTCCCCGACAACGATGTCTAGAAGACCAGTACCGTCCGGCGGCAGTGCCCTGCCCCCTCAAAACCGCCAGAATGAGTACTTTGTGCCAAGGGATGGCATCGATCGTGAAGTCATCACGGCCGACATTTGTCGCTACCTTGGAAACGACGCTCTTGTTCGGCCCGGAACATACGAGGTAATAACAGCAATAACAATAGCCTCGATCTCCCCTCCTTCCCAAACTTCACGCTAACACTGCGTGCCTTGCAGAACCCCCAGAACGGTCAGGTCATTCAGGGCTACTACATAAATGCCTACCGTAATCTAACGACGGTAAGATTTCGCACCTGGTCGACGTCGACGCTCCGACGCGCTAATAAGATGTTTTGAAGGCCATGATCGAAGACCTGAAGGCAGATTCCGCGCGATGGGAACAAGAAAGGAGGCAACAATCGGCGAGCCGTAACAATGCCGCCGGAGGTACTATTGCCTCGAGAGATTCGAACAGCGCTTATGCCAGACTCTCTAACTCCCCTATAGTCCAGTACCGCAATTCGGATACGCATCAGTCCCGCCAGTACTACGGTCCGACTGAGAGTGGATTTGCAGCGGGAGCCCCTAACCGCGACCCATATGGAGATGCTACACCCAGATATCCAGGAACCGGTTCCGGAGGTTATACGGGAGCCGCTGGCTCTTACACGGCCCCCCAGTATACTCAGGGTGGGTATAGCACTCAACAAGGATATACTACCCAGGCATCGCAATTCCAGCCCCCGTCTGCAAGTGTGACTTATCCTCCGATGCCCACACAAGGATTTGACCAGCCCGGCCAGGACGTCCCTTACCAGGTGGTTGGAGCACATCGGCACGCGGTGCCAACACCGTATAATGACCCGTACCCCGGCTCAAGAGTAGACCCCAGGGACCAGAGGACCCCTATTACCACGATAGCACCTAGTGGGACAACTTACGCGACCTCAGGACCGCCCGTACCGCAAAGTTACCCAGCTTCAGCGTCCGGCGGCGGCTATTACCCTTCGAACCCTTCGCCCTCAAACCCACCCTACCCAGCCGCGCAGCCTCAAGACCCATTCCTCGGACGCGGTGCGTACACCAGTGGTTTCTGAATTTAACCCTCCCTATTCCATTTTCTGATTGTTTAGCGTCTCCAGCAGGCACGTCCTACAATTCAGCACAAGATCCACAGTATGAGACAACCCCTGCTCCCTCCCGCAACTCAGCTTCAGCATCCAGTACACAGCTCGCTGGTAGTAGTGGATCGTCGTCGCGACACCGTGAAAGGGATAGTGTTGACCGACATACCGATTCCAGGCATGCCCACCGGTCCCATCGCCCAGGTCGAAATTAAACCCGCTGGAGTGTGTTCGGCCTGACTTTTCCGTCTTGCCAGTGATACTTCCATGATTAATTGTTTTATTGCCCGAGATTCCCAGGATTTGGAGTCCAACAATTACCGCATCGTGGTCTTTATTCCGGATTTTTGCCATGCAAAAAAGGATAGACCGGCTTATGAATTTTACAGGCTCTAAAGAGTCTATGCATAGTTGCAAAGTTTGCGACTTATCAAATAATGTGTTGCTACCCGGACCTCAACCAACCTCCCCTTTTGAGAGACCTGGATTCCAATCAACATCATTCCAGTACTACTACTGCTACTGGCTACTACTACTACGTTACTACGTTTAAGGGGCGGCTTTTTACTACGATTTACATCCCGCACATGAATACTTCCCAGGGGCCCAGAATGGACACGGCGTACTTATGAACGGGGAACTTCGTTATCAACGATTTGCATATGGGTGGGCCTGAATTGACTTGAAATGACGACGACCATTGTTTCTGCTATGCCTTTGTACGGAGTTGGCTTTTGCCACACATTTTATACCAGGCTCAAGGCCGGCGGGGAAAAGAAGTTCTCTTTTTTTTATTATATCTCGGTTAGTATTTCTACTGTCTACGGATCGGCTCCTGCCAACTTGCTGTCCGGATCCAGCCGAAGGAGGCTTTATATTTTCATACTTATCCCGGGCTTGCGAATTCCCAAATGGCCAGAGTTTTCGCGGATGTTGTTGCATTATGGTGAGATGCTGGAATGATTTTTACTTTTTACTAATAGATAGGGTTGAGATCCGGACAGCAAGGTGAGCACTGGACGGATTGTATATATATGTGCCAACCACACTCCTGCGAAGGATATCTTCCAAGATTTCAATATGTTGCTGCCTGGCATTCCAACATGGACTTTTTTTCCTACCTCGCCGTGCATGTACTACTAACTTCACAGGTTTACTAGCAAAAGCTTTTGGGCTTACCAACTCCAAGGATCATTTCCCAGGGGATACCACAAAGGATGCAGACTGGAACACCGGACTGATTTACCATGGCTTCAACAAAGACCATATGGGGACTACATTTCCACTGGGACACACAACATCACCCGGATCCATACTAGGACTCAGACTCAGACCCAAACCTGGACATGGGACAATTGGCAAGCCTGCCATGGATCACTAGCCTGAGCAAGGCTACAGTGCAAAAAATTTCCGCTGAAAACAAAATCAGCTTGACAACCAGAGGTGAGATCTTTCCCTATGCTGAACCTCGTGAGGACTACTACCTTACCCAAGTCTTGTTCATTGCCTGTGACATGATCTCATCAACCATGACCAATTGACGGAATGTGTTCTGATGTCGGCCACTGGCAATACATTGGGTAAGTATGTCACCACTTGACCCCGCTGATCCCGCAGAACATGGCCCCAATGTCCAAATCCGTTGAGGATTACCATGGAGAAGAGAAGAAGAAAAAAAGGGACATTGGCCAGACAAGGACTTCAGCCAACAACCCAAAGCCTGGTCTTGACAGCACAAGCCTGCCGACCAGGATGCTTGCTTTTCCAAGGGGACCCAGAGCCGTTAAGGAAGAGAACATCAAAATAGATGGTCTATCCGGAGATAGGCATACATACCACCCCAGGAGTTCTTGCAGACCGAGGGAAATGATGTAATATCCTACGGAGTGCCGTCAAGAGGATCCGCGCATCCAGGACTTGGAACAGAACCGGGACCAAATTCACCTTTCAACAACAGATGCTTAGAGATTTTCCCTATGGGGCCCTTTGACTTGGAGTGCAATTGAAGAACCGCCGCGGTCTTGCTGCTTATTCGTTCATGTCCTGGGAGAAACTCAACCGGTATCTTGGACCCGTTGCCCTGGATGGAAATACTTGCGCTGCCCAACTGCTACTGCTACTGCTTTATACCCGGATGCCGTTACCGGGAATGCTATTACGCCATACGTCCTTGGAGGAGGTCCCACGTCTTCAAACTAGGTATCCGCCATTCCGTAACAATCTCTCTGCCTTTTCCCCCATCCCCAGAACGTGCTTGCAGATTCTTCTGCTGCTTCCTCCCCCCCATCTCCGTCGCTCTTGTGATGTATGTGCCCCCCTTTCTCCGTTCCGGATTACTTGGGTGCCTCTGGATTCACTGGATTTGTTGCTACGTAGGTAGCTCTCCGGATGGGAATGGAACGGAATGGGTTAAATTGGATTGGATTGATGCTTGCTCAAGTGGGATGGTGCCTGTCTCCGGTACTAGGGTGTATAATTTGGATTGATGAGACTGTTAATTGCTGTGGTATGGGCTAGGCGGGATGGGAATTGGGTGGATCGGTTGGAAGGGGGATGTGTAGAGGGTATTGTCCAAGGGGGCTTACGTGTTTCTTGTATTCTCAGTCACTGAATTGTGTCAGCCGCTGGATGTTGGGTTGGGCTATGTTCAACTTGAAGACGAGCATGGCGGCATGGTGGTGATAGGGATTGTAGTGGGCTTACCGGCAGGGTTGAGAAGGTCACATAGGTTTGGACAGATTAGCGATTCGAAAATGAAAAGTGCTGTTCTGTTCAATGATTTTGTTTGCGTGTCTTCCTTGTGTGTTGCTCATGAACCTAGTATGATCAGCTATGCCCATTATATATCAAGTTCACTGTTGGTTTAGTGTCTTATGAACTTATTGATGACAGGTACTGCTTACGGCTAGGGTTATATCGGAGAGATGTTGGCTGGTGTTTAATACCCAAGTGAGGATTGCTAATATATGCATATGTAACTCTACAGCACGTAAGTGTTAAGAGATGCTTCTTGATTCCTTCTCTTGGTATCGAACTAGAGATATCTTTTAATCCATAAAGGCATGTCGGTATATCCCATGACGTTTAGGTGGCGAGTGGAAGGACAAGGGGGTAGTTTTGTTATTCTGCAAGGGACTCTAGCCTCAGGTGCTCAAGCTATGAGAACTAGCAGCGACACATACCGAAGGTGTTCATTATTCAGAGACCTCGTCATGAGTATTGGTCAAAGGGTCTCTCAAAAGGTGGTAATTAGCCTTACTTGGGCTTTAGATATTGGATGTGTGTTTTCAAGCTTCGTTGTGACGGCCCCGGTCTCTCTGGCGGAAGGCCTCTACATCATCATTCATATGGTCATCAGATCCAGGAGACCCATTACGTTTCTTGGATGAACGATGCAGTTTCTCTATACACTAATGAGGTACCTCTCTCTATTCAATGAGGCACTAAACAAGAGATCCAGTTAACAGGCTGAAGATCTGAAATGCCAATGATCCTAAGTACTGGGCTCTTTATAATTTATAATTCCAAGAGGGTACTGTTCAATGCAACCTGCTACCTAGCACTGTAAGACCTCAGTATAGAATGAGGTATACCATAAAACTCTATGGTATTGTTTCTATTTTATTTTGCTTATAGATTTTGCGTATATATCTAGCTTGGGCGTCAGCTATCTCCTATGTATCAGTATTCGGGCCAAAGTCCTACACCGTGTAATCTCTGCCATGGTCAAAATGTGCACGACATAAGACGCAAGGCAGCGAATATACATACCAGAGAACCTTGATGAGAAAAAGACATTGGTAAGAATTCGGTGTGCTTCGTTGTGTAACCAGACGTCGAGTTATTTGGGGTCTGAATCCATGAGGCTCTGCTGTTACATGTAGGTATACCTAGACCTGCCTACCAACATACATACATACTTGCCCACTCTTGCCCACTCTTGCTAGGCAATCGTCACGCAACAGCAGTCAGCCTGACTCATCGTCATGCTCGGTAACTCAACGGCGCCTCGCATTTCTGCGTCTGTAATAGACCAGTTACCTTTGTGCATGTTCACCGACCGTTATACCGAACTGCGTGTTGGCAGTTGGCTCCGAGACTTTGCCTGCCGGGAACAGCGTTGCGTTGCTTCGTGATCCTTCCGATGAATTACCGGACGATCGGTGAATTCCACCTCGTTAGAAATGCAGTTTCGGTCATAAGGGCAGTCTGTGATCACTACATGGGTTGTAGTCCTTTTTTTCTTCTTGTTTTTTCTCTTCTTCAAATTTTCCTAGTTGCCCTATACCCGGAGTGGACCCGGTAAAGGGGCAGAGACCAAAATATTATATCCCTGTATGTGTTACTATGTTTCAAAGCGAGTGACCAGTAGAGAGTGGAATCATCAGTTTTATAAGAGAGATGTGATATCTCGAGAGACCTCAACCTTTGTCTGCTAGATGGTGGCTTGTCATTAAGCGTTTCTAGAATATGACATTCGTCTCGCCGCTGATAAACTTGTAGGAAAGATTACTATACTTGACGAGCACAGTTATTTCCCAACCTTGCCGTGAAATTTAACGTCAGGTATTGGTCATGGCTATCTGTCTCGCTCATCGCCAACTTACACCTAGCTTTATTGCTTATTCAATGTGTAAGTGGCGTATGATATATATTTTTAGTCAATAAGGGCAAGACGAGAATTGACAGCTCGCCTTACCAGTTAAAGGACAGATGTTATGTAACTGGTAGTCTGTGATGCCATACCATCTAGACTGGTATTAACTACTGGATACTGATGTCGTTTCACAGAAATATAGCCTTATACCAGGCGAGAAGGCAGCTTCAATGCCACAGTAACTTCGGTCCTATGCAGAGAGGATGGGGTATGCAGCCACAATACTGGAGGCTCTTTCGCCACACTATTCTGATATCGGAAGCTGGCAACGGCTCGAGGGCGTCCCGAGGACGTCTTTCCGTTTCCAAGAACTTCCTCACCCTGGTGCATATCCAAGGCATCATGACGTAGTCAAGATTGTAAACACGCATCACCCTACACCTATCAGAACATTAGTAAAGACGGGTTAATGTAGAAAGCAAACAGGGCACGTGGGCGATCTGTCTCGCTGGCCGGTTTACATCGTTGTGAGATGTGATAGGTTCTGATAGGCACAACTCGGTCCGGCGGCCGGAGGCATGCGGGTATTTTTTTCAACCATTCAAAGGTGAATGATATCGGTGGCCTAATCAAAACGGTATTCGCTTATATGAGGGCAACTAAAAACCGGTTATGCCGGACGTGGCTGTTGGCAACGTAGTGGACCTAACGTATGTTCCTTATCCTAAATTCAGGGGGAACGTCTCCTGCAGATACCCGGAGATTTTGCAAGATATTAAAGATTGAACTACCTGTGATACTCGGCCCGCTTGCATCTTAGGCAGCATACGACAAGCCCTGCCCAGAGCTATCGTCGTACTGTTGGGAAACCGAGTATCTACCTGTTCTCATATCCTCCCATGGGGGATATACCTTGATTATTACCGTGCCACCGAAAACCGGTTACGACGGTAGGCATATAGTGGTGGTAAGTACCGACATTTTTTGTTTAATTAAAGCTGTGCAGCTCGTAGCTTCAACGTAGGCTCGCGGGTTTTCCCTGCAATACAAGTCACGGAGAGGACAGTATGTTTAGTATGATCATTGCCGTGTTCATAGCTATGCACTATGTGAACATGCTGTGCTAAAGAAAACCGGATAGGAGAAACGCCGGGCGGCCCGTCTCCCCATTGGAGAGGTTCAGATGAGAATAATGGGTTTAAATCGGACAAGTGACGAATCATTATACCAACGGATGTATGCGTGGAAGGTATAAGAAAGAAAAACGCAGACAGGCGCCCCGTGGTGGAGATATTCAGGGGCAGGTTGAGAATGAATTTATCAAGACTCGTGATAAGAGGAAATGTGTAATACTACTAAGGGGACATATTTATTCTTGAGTAAAGGATGACTGGAAAATATAACTTTGGTTCGAACGATTATTGGAATTAGGCTGTGAAATATAGTTAAAAGGCATTTTACACGGACGGGCGAGGTTGTTTACAATATTGCGTCGTAGGGAACGAAATTATCTGTGCGAAAGGCGGGGGAACAACCCAACGAGCCTAGAGAACCTAACCTTACCTAGGTACCAGTCATACCTTCTAATTAGGTATTTGTGGCATGAGAAATGAGAAGGCGGCAAGCGTGGCAGCGGCTAATGTTCCTGGTACAATACCTCTATCAATACGGAAGACCCTTTCAAAAGCACTGGAAACTGAAGTCACCTAACTGTAGATAAATAAATAATTGAGTTAGGTACCACGTATTTCAATGTTATCCGTGTACTTACATAATTCAGGTACATGATACATTTTAAAGGTACCTGACCTATCAGAGGGGATCCAGCTGCAAATTTGAACGAAAGGCCACCCAGGCGGTGACCACCTCCGACCGCCTCCCGGCTTCCCAAGCTCAGTGAAAAATTTAGTTGCTAGGTAGATTCAATTTGTGGTTGGACCCTGCTTTTTCAAAGAGTACCTCATAGTACCTCATAGTACCTCATAGTACCTCTATCGTCATATCTTACATGTACGTCAAGGTAAATCTAATATTTTCCAAAGACCCTTTCTTCATGTGTTTCCATTACACTTATTCGGATGCTTCTATAATTAATTCAGAAAGGTGCTTAACTTAAGTTAAGTGGTTACCCATATGTGTCACATAACTTTCCATTCATCCCGTTTAAAAACACCTACCGGATCGTCTTCTCTTTCAATTTCTGTCTCATCTGCTGCACATTCTAATTCCTTCGAATGATGATATTTGTGGGGGTGCATTATCCCCAATATAGCCATATAAGCCCTGTAGCTGCATATGATATATGTATACTACGTATACACTGAGACCAGCGAAGCCTTTTTAGAAACCACACTCATATAAAAAAAAAAAAAAAGTCGGGTAGAGGCACGTAAGACTGATGGATGGCATATGTCACCTAGAATCAGTCCTCTAGCTATGTGCTAAAGAGAAAAAAAAAACATATACCTTAGGCTTGGCTGCCATGTGTCGGGTTGCCCTATCAAGAGGGAGGCATTCCAAACACGTTTTCAATTGACATTGAATGCGACCTCCATCGTTCATCTTATTGATGCATTGTATAATACAAAGCGATCTATATATATGTACCTACCTAAAGGTACCTACCTTAATAGAAGAGGATACGTACAAGGGTACCACATAATAATTATCTACAATTCTGGTAAAAGGTACCTAATGCCTGAACAAAATCCCCGACCTTTAAGTATCGGCCACATTCGAAGCAACGTTATGTTATGCTGGACGTCGAAGCTTCATAAAAAGCGAATTCCACATATTGACTCTTGAGACGTAAGTACCTACGTACCTAGTCTTATACACATTACGTACTCGAGGTACTTTACTTAAAAGTTAAAAGTTTCCTAGCAGTTTCCAATAGCTATTTAGATTCGTCGGATCCGGTGTAAATATCCAAAGTTTGACAGAGGTGCGTGCTCAGTAGATCCGCAGACCCTAGCAGCCCTAGCAGCCTGTTGTTAGTTATCAGTGCGAGGTACCTAAATTACCAAGCAGCCCCGGTCCTGCGCTGATGTACCTATCTGGTGTTTGTGACACGCCTGCGCTAGTACAAAGTATAAATTGTACAATACGGTTAGGCTACGCAGTCAGGGCACAGGGCAGGGTCTGGGTACAGTGTCTCTACCTAGGTAGGTTAGGCTACCTAAGGTTAGGTATTGTACATTGTAGCGTTATGGTACTACAGGTCAGCGCTATCCTTTAGCGTCAGATTATGTATAACACCTAAGAGGAATACATAGCATTTATATGGTGGCCCTCGCTGCACATCCACGACCTTCAAAAGAGTGCCCCGCCATTTTTGGACGGCGCAAAAATAACGAGTAACCCAGACTCAGTCTAACCTCACATAATTTTTTAAAAAAAACACCACAATTGGGTGCAGCGACACAGCTGAGCCATCTTCATCACAAACCCTGCATTTTTCGGCGGTTGACTGCCCGTTTTTTATTCTCCCCTTACTTTTCTATCCTTCCCTTTCCATTCTCTCGTCGAGTCGACCCGGTTCAACGGGCAGAATCCCGAGTCCTTGCCGAGCAAGAAGGATCAACGTCATCCTCATCACCCTCTCAACATCCCAATAAACACAATATCAACAGATCAGCATAGCCTAATAGATTTAGGAAGCAATCATGGATGCCGCAGCCGTTCGGGCTCGCATCGCCGCCACCCTCTCCGCCGATATCAACGTGCGAAGAGCCGCCGAGCTCGAACTCAAGCAGGTATGTTTACTGGTCAAGCACTATTGTTTGCTTTTTTAAACAATGTCATGTCATGTTATGTTATGTTATGTCATGTCATGTCATGCTGGTTCACGCCGTGTTCTGCCGTGACGGCCCGGTCGGTGCTGTGCCATGCTACGCAATGCGATGCGATGCGCCAACTACAACCAAACTTCCACTTCATACGTTGGACGCGTTAGTTCTCGGGTCACAATTGCTAATATAACATTTACTCGATAATCATAGGCCGAGAGCCATCCTGGCTTTATCGATGTTCTACTTGATGTCCTAACTACCGAAGCCGATGACTCTGTTCAACTGTCATGTATGAAATATATTCGTCCCTTCTCTACGATCTCGAGTCCATACCCCCGCTGACATTGTTAATCTCATAGCTGTCATTTATCTCAAGAACAGGACGAATCGAGGCTGGTCCAAGAGTGACCATTATCCCGACGAACCACTGATAGCGGAAGAAGAAAAGCAACGGTTTCGCGAGCGCGTACTTCCCATTCTTACCGCTTCCCGAGGCCCCGTCCGCCAGCAACTGTTACAGCTAATCCAGCGCATTTTACATTTCGACTTTCCCAGAAAATGGCCGAGCTTCATGGACGCCACGCTGCAATTACTGCACGCAAACGACCCCCTTTCCGTTCTTGCCGGTCTACAGTGTCTCCTTGTCACTTGCCGCGCCTATAGGTTCAAGCCTCAAGACGATGTGAAGGGGGATTTCGAAAAGATCATCGAGGCTACCTTCCCGAGGCTTCAGCAGGTCTGTAACGAATTGGTCAACCAAGAGAGCGACGAGGCCGGCGAGATGCTACATATCGCCCTCAAGGCCTACAAGCATACGATCTGGGTAAGTCTATCCTTCTACAAGAGTTAGGGCTCAATTTGTTCGGAACTATCTCTGATTTGGGAAACTATAGCTTGAACTATCCCCCTACCTTAGGCAACACGATGTCAACATCGGCTGGTGTACCATTTTCCTGCAAACTGTATCCAAAAAGATGCCCGCGTCGGCTATGAATGAAGATTTAGATGAGCGCGAGGCAAATCATTGGTGGAGGGCTAAGAAATGGGCCTATTTCAACCTCAATAGACTCTGGATCAGGTTTGTTTTGTCTATATAACCGACAATAGATGTTTTTAGGAGCTTAGGGTTACTGACAAACGAGTACCAGGCATGCCAACTACACAGGGGCCGCTTCGAAGAACGACGATATGGCAAGGTTCTCTAAAGATTTCGAGAGCACTATTGCACCTGAGATTCTCAAGCACTACCTCCAAGAGATCGAGAAATGGGTTTCTAAGACGTCTTGGCTTAGCAAGCCGTGTTTATCGCATACGCTTGTTTTCCTGGACGAATGCTGCCGGCCGAAGTCTATGTGGAGCTTGATGCAACCCCATCTCACGAACCTGGTTACTCATCTGATCTTTCCTGTCCTGTGTTTAAGCCGAGAAGATGTTGAGAAATTTGAAGATGAACCCGAGGAATATCTACATCGAAAGCTGAACTTCTACGAGGAACTCTCCTCCCCTGACGTGGCGGCAACCAATTTCCTCGTTACCCTGACCAAAACTCGCCGAAAGCAGACATTTGAAATCTTACAGTTCGTTAACAGTGTCGTCAACGAATACGAGCAGGCGCCGGATGATAAGAAGAATCACATCGCGAAGGAGGGCGCGTTAAGAATGATTGCTACTCTGGCGCCGGTCCTTCTAGGCAAAAAGAGCCCGGTCGCTGACCAGATCGAATATTTCCTAGTCCGTTACGTCTTCCCTGATTTCAAGAGCCCTCTAGGTTATCTCCGAGCCCGTGCCTGCGACACCATCGAAAAGTTTGAGCAGCTCAACTTCAAGGATCAGAATAACCTACTCCTCGTTTATCGGCACATCCTCGACTGCATGGCTGACAGCGACCTGCCCGTCAGAGTGACGGCAGCCCTAGCACTACAGCCCTTAATTCGACATGACGTTATCCGTATAAGCATGCAGCAGAGCATCCCTACCATCATGCAGCAACTGCTCAAGCTAGCTAATGAATGTGACATTGACGCATTAGCCAACGTGATGGAGGACTTCGTCGAGGTGTTCGCGGCGGAACTTACACCGTTCGCTGTGGCTTTGAGCGAACAACTAAGAGATACATACCTAAGGATTATTAGTGAGCTCCTCGCCAAGACTAATGGTCGTGACGACGATGATGTTGGCGATTATATGGACGACAAGAGCATAACAGCTTTAGGTGTTTTGCAAACCATTGGCACTCTCATCCTTACCTTAGAGAGTACTCCAGACGTGCTACTACACATTGAGGCTGTTCTAATGCCCGTCATTCAAGTGACCTTGGAGAATAGGTTATATGGTAAATATGATCGCCGTTGTACTTTTACTAGTGTAACTGACTGACGCAATTCTAGATCTTTATAACGAAGTTTTCGAAATAATCGATAGCTGTACGTTTGCCGCGAAAAGCATTTCACCTACGATGTGGGCAGCTTTCGAACTCATTCACGGCACATTTAAATCGGGCGCCGAGCTGTACTTTGAGGATATGCTACCGGCCCTGGATAACTTTGTGCAATACGGTGCTGGTCAACTGACGCAGAAGCCCGAGTACATCCAGGCCTTATACGGAATGGTTCAGGACATGTTCTCAGGCCAGAAGGTTGGGGACGTCGACCGCATCTGCGCGTGTAAGCTAGCAGAAGCTATGATGTTAAGTCTACGCGGTCATATTGACCAACCGGTCACTGGATTTATCACTACGGCCATGACCGTGCTTACCACTCAAGAGATCAGGGTCAAGTCGTATAAAATCCACCTAATGGAAATGGTTATAAATGCCATTTACTACAACCCGCTCTTAACTCTAGCTATTCTGGAAAACAAAGGGTGGACCAACAAGTTCTTCAGTCTCTGGTTTAGCCACATGGATCACTTCACTCGGGTGCACGACAAAAAGTTGTGCATTGTGGCTATCGTCACCCTACTGAGTTTGAGCACGGACCAGATCCCTGCGAGTGTCAGCGTTGGCTGGCCGAGGCTCTTGCAAGGGATTACTGGCCTCTTCAAGACGCTGCCCGCTGCCCTAAAAAACCGCGAGGAAGCGTTGAAGGAAGATTTCACATACGACTCGAACGATTACGGGTATGAGGATGAGGACGAGTGGGCCGATGAAGATGCCAGCTGGGCTGTTGAGGAGAGCGCAGAAGCAGACCAGGGAGATGTTCGTGACGAAAGTACGGCTTATTTAGAGTTCCTCAATGAGGAGGCGGCTAAATTCAGTCAAATTGAGAATCAACATGGAGTCCTCGACGAGGACTCAGACGACGAGCTTGGGGAAGATAGCGTTTCGCTCGAATCGCCTCTCAACAAGGTTGAACCTTATCAACTCTTCCGGACTGTCTTAATGAGTAAGTTCACTTTTTTTTTTTTTTTTTCTCAAACTGTAAACCCCTGTACACGCTGCTAATCCATATGTATAGAGATGCAACAAGAAAACCCACAACTCTACTCAAGTCTCACCTCGAACCTGTCGGCGGATGATCAAAGCGTTATTCAAAATGTGGTTCAACAGGCTGAAGTCAATGCCCAGGCTGCTTTGCAACTAGCAGCCCAAGTGGCACAACATGCCCAGGGGGGTCCGGGAGCACCTGACAGCGGGGCTAGATAGGATCAACTCCGATATCTCCGATATTCTCATTGGGTCCACGCAAGGTACAGAAAATGGAAATCACTTCAACATAAGTGAGACTTGCCACTGCTTTAGCCCTGTAGTTGTCATGCCAAGAGGGCGGTGTTGGGTCTCGACAACTGTCAAGATGGGGTAGACGGTAGACCAAGTGGCGGTATTGATGGATAGTTGAAAACGGGCTCGAATGCGATAGCGCAAAGTTGCTGCTATTAGAGGGTTATTCTTGGGTACCTTATTATAGGCATAATCAGCGAGTACCGTTGCAATTATTAGTAAATAGGTAGAGAAAGCCTTCATTAATGGCTAGGTATTTAGTAGCCCCCCCGGGACATGGGAAAGGAGGACCTAGGGAGGATATATCCGGAGGCTGCGCGGTGGTGCAATATTGTAACGACGGGCCAAAGATGGATGGCTAGATGGATGGATGGACAGAGAGCGGCGATCGGCACCCGGAAAGCCTAAAAAAAAGATTTCAGATCGTGCAAACATAATAATCTCCTCAACGCCCTCCAGCTAGCCGCAGAGACAGACACCCAAATTTGATCGCATTAGTTTAGTTCATTTTTTATCCCCAAAGGGGAGTTCTTTGGTGACTACGGTGCATATTTGTTGGCAGACGGAGAGTACTTTACGGGTGAGCTGATATCTAATAGTCCGAGTGTTGACATCAACCAAGGCCCTTGGATAGGGAGGGGTTGGCGCAAGTGCCGTCTATATAGGGATTTTTCACCGTTAGGAGATGATGCTAGTTGCTCCTACACATAAACGAGTTAGGAGGTAAGTCCCTTATGGATAAATATGGCATGTATTAGGTACGTTCGTTACACGAAGAACTAGGTGGGCAACGGACTTGAGTTGCCTAGCTCGCCCGTGTGGTGTAGTGTAGATAGACGAGTAGACGGGCAGAAAAGATGAGGTCCAGAAAGAGTGTTTCTCGTTCAACTGTAGATAAATATACATTGTGCATACATGGTAGTATGTGCTCAATCCATGGGATAGTTAATACCTACGAGCCATTAGAAAAATGACTTTCACTTCGACACTCGCAGAGCTGAAGTTACGCTGCGGAACCCATGTATTTGCCTCCTTAATCAAGCACCTACCTCCTATTCATCATGGAAGGAAAGCTAGATATGTTCATCACAAATAGCTACTTATGCCTGTATCTACCTTGGAAGAGGTGGATTAAGGTCGATCCCGATGCCCCTGAGGTCTAGGACATGTGTCTTGGAACTATTTCATAAGCGTTCACGAGTCTGCCTTACCGTGCTTCTCGAAAAGAATGCCGGTGTCTTGATCAATTTCGCTTTATGATAGATTGGAGAGACAAGACGTTATAACATACAGCTTATGCGAGTCTGTGTTTTAACCTAACACTCTATCCGCCGTACTGAACGGAAGGTAGACTCGTGGGAGGAGATGCCTTCACTTATGCGATATCCCAGATCCTGATAGTAAGCGTTAGATAGCTGTGGAGAGTAAACTATTGCCTACATGGAGGATAAATACCTGGTATGCATCTAGATTCGAAGATGCCTAAAAATAAATAGGGGCAGATCTGATCGGAGATGACTAGATATGAGAGAGTATCTAGGGCACGAGGGAATAAACCGCGGAGTAATATGTTAAGATGACGATAGACAATTAGAGATGTGTCTTCGATGCCCATTTCTTGGTTGTCAAGTCTCTGGCCAGAGAGATCCGAGGCTTAAATACCTACCTACCTAAAGCTTTGGATGTCTAAGATATACACGTAGTAATAGCGTTAGTGCTAGAGCTAGGGATTCCCCACACCGCACCAATTTAATATCAAACCTATTTTTTTTTTTTTTTTTTTTTTTTTTTTTTTTTTTTTTTTTTTTTTTTTGATGAGTACGAAATCCATTCCCGCCGAGTATTCCTTTCGTAATGGTGCCGGGATAACCTCAAGAGCAGGGTTAGGAATGGGGTTGAGGGTTCGCCCAAACGTTGGGATATAAACTCGAACAACACCACAATCTAGCACGTACGACCATAGGATGCAGAAAACTCGGGATCCCGTCCGCTCTCCCATAGATAAGCTGCATACCGCCGGACTAGTAGTTGGGTCGGTGACGACCAGCGAATCCCCGGTGTTGTACG
>MU284144.1:0-104019 GCA_022478815.1 Daldinia bambusicola
TCTGGTACGCTAGCTTAATTACTGCCCGATTCCTTAATTAAAGCGCAGCACCCCTTTGGGGTGCGCCGTCGAGTTTACGTAGACAGCACTAGTAACTACTATTTCTCAGAGTCTTGAGTCTTTCAACTACCGCATGACTTAGTTGTCCCATCACGTCATTCTGTCAGCTCTATAGCAATCGTCTCATCCTCGATGTATTCGCAAACCGGAGGCCAATCAATAGATCCGGTCTACGCCGTAGGGTATGATTATACGCCAATGCTACGGCAGCGGCCCGTGTAGGAGGTAAACCTGCAGGGTACTTCACATGGTGCTAGGCTGCATAAAGACCCTTCTAGACCTACCAGTCGCGTCCAACCTATAATTCGGATGCGATCCCGAAACCTATCAAACCTATCTAATATACTCGACGTAAAATGCATCCAAATTGGGCTGTGAAGTAAAGAAAGCTCGTGATAACTCCCTACCTAGGTGGCTTCTGGGGTATTTCAATTATCAACGCGTTTTGAGGCCTATGGGCCTACCCGGTACCTAAACAACTACACTATGTATTGATAGACACCTATCTGATCAGAGGTTGCACGAGGACTTATGTATTTCTTAGAGACGCACTAAAATAATAACAATACGCTGTCATGTTAACTAAGTAGAAATCAACGCTTTTATACAAGGAGCAATTGAGTAGCATAGGTGATATTACAGTATTGCTCTAGTCAGGATTACGAGAGGAACAGTGCAGCAGATAATGCTTCAGGATCTACCCCTATTGCTCTACCTAACACATTCTAAATTGTCATAGTTGGTCTCGACCTTGAAGGAATCCCTGCGATTCCGCATTGCTATCATCGTCTGTCCGGTATTGCTTCTCAACAGCCCGTTGTCTTGACCTCCGGTGCTTTGCCAGTAGTAGGAGAAATGACCACATAGCACATATTAGCACTACTATTACCGCAGGTGTGCTCGGGAGGCTGTTATTAGATACAGCAAGGCCACTGTATTTTTTATCAGCTCAACCCGACTAGAGGGAAGTACAGGGGATGACGTACAGAAGGATATTGAGAACTCCTCCGGCAACTACTACGAAGCCGACGCGCCTGTGGTAACGTAAAAATACAGTCGGGGCGCGGGTTTTCACAAAGATTTGATGGTGTCGGAGACCGAGGCCTATCTGAAGTAGTAATAGAGCGGATATTACCAACCCGATAGCTCCATGGGCTAGTAGACTTGTGAAAGAAGTCTGATTTTTGAATATTAGATACGTGAGTTAACTGTATGCCTCGCAGATTAACGAATACTCACATTTCGGAAGATCCCAGATCGAGTCAGTCCCAGGATAGCCCCTAGTAACACGCAAGCAGTAGCGAAAGGCTGAAGGGTGACGTGAACCAGGAATGAATGCTTTCCGCCTGTCGCTATTGCGAGGATCCCTATGGGATATAGGAGCAAGAATGAACTTATCATAAGCGCTCCGTGGCTAATAACCCACGCGCTTGCCGCATGGTTCCCTTTCTCCCCTGCAAGTTGCCTGATGTTCGAGCTACGATCGCTGGTTACGTTTAGGGGAGCTCCGTACAGCACATCGTCGCTTTGCACCATGACGCTAATAAAATCTGTCAAACTGTTAGAATATATCTGCATGTCTTATATTCGAGATCTTTTTGGACCTACCGTATGCTGTGTGTAGTTGAAGCTCAGCCTGGACGTCGCTCGTTTGCATCTTCTGGTTGGTATTCGCCGACCAGATCCAGTTCTCGTCCGCAGACTGTTGCTCATCTTCCAGTCGACAAGACTGGCAGATGATTTCCGCTACATAGTAGCCGTCACTAGTAAGGGACGTCTGAAGCAGCGAAAGCTGAGTATGGGAGTCGGAGAGTGCTGGTGGATAGTGCCCTCTGGACAGGGAAGAGTTTAGCAGCTGTCTTGGTGGATATACCTAGTAGCCGGTGTGATAAAAAGGGAGTTTTACTTACGTGGTAGATCTCACACTCACTGTGAGACCTATATACTAGGGGGTTAACATCGGTCTCACGAGTCGATCGTAAGGAGTGAATCCTACCGTCAAGAGCGTCATTAGGGTAGAAGAGGAACATGAGCGCTCCGTCCATAGCGCTCCCTCGCCCGAAGGCGGTCCATCCAAGGCCTCTAGGGAATTTCCCCGAGAAGGCAAGATGATACGAAGAGGCATCGTGGCTCGTAGATGAGAAGCGCATACAGATATCTATGCCTCGCAGCTCGTCAAAGTGGCATACCTGCCCGAGTGACGCATAGCAGCATTGAGCAATAAGGGATATCCGTAAAGCTATTGAGACAAGTTTAAGCGCCATGAATGAGGATGCAATGGTGTATAATCTCGTCGATGGTGTATTCTAAGAATTACAAAAGGACAATGCCAATACCTATGACGAGATAAGATTTAGTGTTCGTATTACGACGGCACATGAACGGGCCTATGACTATCGCAGGCAATGCGAAATAACATTTGGCATCTGACATTGGCCATGAATAAAAGGAATAACCGAGCAGATAGGCCACTAGCCAGTCACCATAAGGTGGGCATGAGGAAATTCTTCGAGCAAACTCGAACATCGTATCGCCGCCCATATGCCAATACTGAGAACTACAATACACACAAGTACTTAACATGATATGCAAAGACTAAAGGGGGAGTTGCAACTAACTTGGCGCACACAGCAACCTACCTAACCCATACCCAATTGCCTTTGGCTCTTCATGCACAGTCGTATCCCTGACAATACCGCACATTAAGCTTCTCACTTACATAGTACATGGGTTACCGAATAGCGGGGGCATGTTGCGAGATTAACTCTTATCCCCCATGCAGTGAGACGTAACCACAAAAGAAATGTTTCAGATGACGAAATTTCGAGAATGAGGTAGCGCTCGCGCGGTGTTCCTGTTTGCGGAAAAGGGGGAGTGTGCGTTAGCCGACAGGAATGCAATTGCAAACCTATTAGAGATGCGCATTGCCAATGCCGGCTTACAGCCGAGTCCAACTTGCGATGGCTGCTAGATTTCGCTACACCAGATTTCTTCAACGCTTACCTTACCTACAGACCTATACCTTACCTAACCTATTAGACTTCCGGTAGCAACCATCCAAACCGCGCCAGCGGATGCAGTGTAGCACACGAACCATTGCTGATCTCATATTGGTGTACCATATACCATCGAGCGGCATGTGCGAATCGGGTTGCCGGACTTGAAAAGATCCCTAAGAGCTTCACAGTCTAGAACCTCTTATGCGAACTGCAGGTAATAGCCTATCCGCGGCCCAAGGGATGAGGATGTCTTAATAGATGGGATGATGAAGTGGTGAAGTTGCTGCAGAAGATAGGTAGCACGTGTTTAGCAGGTAGGCATCAAATGCTTGTTATGATGGCCGTGGCTGCGAGAACGCAAGATGAGGGGCTCGTCTGACGTGGGCAGATATGAGAAGCAGGAAAACGTAATGGAAGGGAGTTGGAAAGGTCTGTAAGATTATGTGATTCGAGTATGTTGGATATCCTTAGGTTGCCGTTACTGTGAAGTCCACGGGCTCTCTCTTGTTGTTGTCTTCAACCTCTTGGGAACGACAATTGGTTTCTGTTGGAGATCTACCTAGTAGTTTGATACCACTGTGGGTATCTACATTCAACGTCGTTTAATATGTCTCTACATGAGAAATTCAAGGCTCTTACTAGAGGCTGGACCATCACTACCAGCTATAGCCGTCTTAGCGAGCCCACGCTACTATCTTCCCCGGACTGTGAGAAGCAAAATATCGAATCCGTCCTTCACAGTAAAAGGAGACGCTTCCTAGGCGCGATATGGACAGTATTGTTCGTGATTTGGACAGTTGCTGTTTTCTTAGTAGCTTCGAATTTTCATGATCACGCTGCGTGTATTCGCGAAACAACGACTTGGTGTAAGTTCAACAAGACAACTTCCTCGTTCTAGGTAAACCCATGGTTCTGACCAGCTTCTAGCACCTGCAATTGATGTTGTCCGATATAAAGATGTTATTATCGAAGGTGACTTCCTGAAAAAATCACCGTATCGCGGCGCTGGAGAGAGTGTTGATAGAGCTTGGGATGAACTATGGATGGGTATTGCTCATTACCCTGTCTATCTGAATATGTTACAAAGCTCTGACGCATCGCAGTTGGCGGAGTACCTATCCGCATTGACGACAGCGAGTTGGTTATTCTCAACAAGAGCGCCGAACGACCCTGGACCCGCATCCCGGAATCTCGAGGTGGAGGTATCGCAGGCTATCCGGAAGTCTTTCATCAGCTACACTGCCTAGTGAGTACCCGAAGTCCTGCTAAGCCCAGAAAATGTGCTATTGAATCGAGCCTTGGTTCATTGTGCTTACGCTCTATATCATAACTAGAATATGCTCCGCATGGCCACTTATCCCGAGCTCTATGCCACTCACAGTCTTTTCGCGGACCACCCCCCAGACACTACACGAGCTCATATCGGTAAGAAGACATATACTTCCCTGTATCATATGAGAGTGTCTACTAATTCAGACCTCAGACCACTGCGTTGAAATTATAAGGATGCAACTCCAATGTTCGGCGGAAATGACTCCTGTTCTAACGGAAGACATCCCAGGCCGCAAGTTCCCGGCGGCAGATTTCAGGGTGACGCATCGATGTAAGAACTTCGACGAGTTGTTTACGTGGACGAAGGACAATATTTTACATGGAGCGGGGAATTGGGATATTCCAAAGTTTGGAGATCCATAGGTAGTAGAACAGTAATTAAGATATTTATGAATAAATGAAATTTCCATCTACTATTCAAGTAACGCAGTATTCTCTATTGTATGAAAATCGTGGTTGTTGACTCAAGCGTGCGACATTGCCTTAAGCACGAATTGGTGCCCCCTCAATTAGTGCCTCAATTAGTGCCCCTGAAGAATGTGCGGGAGTGTGAGATAGGAGATAACTTCTAGCATATGATCATCGATAATATTTGAGTTGTGGTCTTTTAAAAAGAACGACTATATTGTAGCTAGTAGACTTCTTTACATAAGAAGGCCCCTAGAGAAGACTATATATACCCTGATGAAGTATATGGCTGTTGAATGAAAAACAGGCGGCCAATTCGCAACATAGAACCTGCTAAGTAGAAAGGAGGGCGTCATATTCAACGGCTAAGACTTAACCAAAGCAGACCTTCGTCTTCCAAATGAGTCTCGAATCATCCGACTCATCGATCCAATACTCGTTGTTCCTAATCTTATTATTCTTATGGCCTCCGTGACTGTGCATCGAAGAACCGTGCCCGGATAACGGCAAAGAGTGCTGAGGTCCCTCGGGGAACGCCCACATATCCAAGGCGTCTAGGCAGTGCTTCATATGGCGATAGTCAATATCGCGCGGACACACATGCGCCTTGGACTCCCGAGCCGTCCAGTAGCGCCGCAACGCCACTACGCAATGGGCCATGTGGAAAGTCTTATCAACTGGGACCTGTATGATATCCGGGTCGCTGAGGAACTCCGTCGAAAGGTATTTTCCCTTGAGACGGATGTTGTTGGCTTCAGGGTACCTCGTCTGGAACCAGTGCTGGTAGCGGAGCTCTTCGTCCGTCACAAGGTCGAGAGGGATCATGGCTTGGTCGTCGATTCGGAGGAACCATTCTTGGTTTGGGTTAGGGTAGCGCTGTTCCCATTCGGATACATTGCGGTGGTCAAATTGCAGCTGGTAACGTGGTCCTCGACTTCCTTCGATGTTGTAGCGCTCCCAGATGCCATCTTTATGGTGGTTAGAGGTCGAGTGTAACGCCAGAAAAGCAACGGCAGAGGCCACCAAAATGGTCAAAATCGTAAGGAGGATGATTTGGCAACTTCTTTTTCCCAGGCATGATCTTATCCAGCCCATGTCAGCCCCAGGTAAACCGGGTGCTGGTTGCTTTATGAACCGAAAAGCCTGTACGTCTCGTACAGAAAATGCCCCATGGCTTGTAGTTTTGAGTATAGAGAGGACCATGCATTTGGCCGATGAGCCTTCGCTCATAAGCTTGGAATCTCCTAGTGAAAAGACACAGACTCCATATGCTTTTGACTTGGCGATAGTGTAGCGGCAGAACTCAATGGCGTCGGTGGCCTCCCACTCTGGATAAGGATACGATGTAGATGTCAAGAACAAGATATAGGAACTCTTCCCAAAACGAAGAACGAATCTCTCTTCTTCTCCGTCGCTATGGACCAAGTCTGATAGGAAGTTTGGTCCAGAGCAGACGCGAGAGGTTGAAGAGTCGTCCACATGTACTTGGAAATTGTCCATTGGTAGTAGAGTCGTTATGGCAACTTGAAACTGTGCTTTGATTGAATGAGTGAGGATAAGATCCAAGGGAAGTTTCCCCCCCTTTTCCTCAGTTGATGTGAGAATATGCTCTATGATCCCTAAGAGAACTTAGTATGTGCCCAACCTGATCAGGTATACACCCATTAAACTTCCGTTCATCTATCTACCTAAGTAGGTAGGTACCTTTAGGAGAGAAAAGGGTTCATCGAAAGGTCTTCGATAGACTCCGAGTATTCCCTCGCTGAATCATTCCATCAACTTGTTAACCCTGCTGGCTGACATACATGGCGCCCATGGTCTAGCCCTGTCCTACAACTCACCCCCTTCCTAAGCCTTGGTCGGGTGACGGATTCTCAATCTCTAGCATTTGAACAACCGTCAACTTACAAATAACTCTTGATTTGATTAGCTTGATGCTATACTCAAACAATCCGGTGTGGCCCGACAGTGCCGCGTCCTTGCATAGATATCAAGCTTTCCTGCAGCCCTCCTGCAGCCCTTCTGCAGCCTTCCGCCTGGGTTAGCTTCCTCTGCATGGACTGCACTAGTCCTCTCCGCTGTCTTACTGTTTGCATCTGGGTCATCCAGGTTAAAAGATAGATCATTGGCAAATGCGGTGTAAGTGGATAAGGATGCCGTGATTGGTGTAGCTCCGGCTACCTAAGCTATACCCAGGGACGAATGGAGGATTGAAAGTTGCGGGGTATTAGTTGGACGCCGTGGTGCATGCGGCAAAAGCTTACCTACCTACCTAGGTAGAAGAGCCGTAATATCAAGTAGATTGGTTGAATTAGGTACGCAGAGTCAGTACGCATAGGCGAATAAGCACCTACATTGGAATAAGCTCATAATTACCTATGTACTTAGACGCCATCATGATGGTCTGGAGAGACGGAGGCGTCTCACATGTGACGACGTGCGAAGAGCCGATGTAAGCGACAATCGGGCTCATTCTCGATTTAGTATCTTCTTACGACGACAGAAATAATAGGAGGTGTTGGCTTAATTACGCTATGCAGTGTGAGAATGTCGTGTCAGTGTGATCTTCGGCAGAACTGACGAAGGGATCAATTCGACGTAGTGTTTGGAGAATGGAACCTCCTATAGCCCCTTTGCTGGTGCTAGAGCGGAGGGCTTCGTAGGTGGCTAGGGTGAATGGTATGCGTGCAAGGTCGAATGACGGAATTGTTGAAAGTCAGTATGAGGGTAGGGACAATATGGTGACCGGTTGCTAGATCGAGTTGAATCATGGTATATAAAATGAGGTTTGTTCCTTGGGGAGGTAATAGAGATAGACAGAGAACATCTATCAGACAATCACAGTTGCGAACTCTTGAGTCGAACACACCATTTTCACCAGAGACCCTACGAACCCCCCTTTTTAAAACCATTATACCCATACCTACTCGCTCCTCATCGGTAGAAAATGAAGTTCGACCAGATCACAACTCTTCTCATCACATTGAGTGCTCATGTCTACGCTTCTCCTGTGCCCAAACTTCAGGGTGAGGCATTAGAGCGAGCCTTGGCTAAGCTTAATGCTCCTGAGCCATGGGAGAAGCGTAGTCCCCAGCACGTCATCGATGGCTATGAGGAGGCATCTCCTTCCTCGAGCAAGCGTAGCCCTCAACATGTCATTGACGGCTACGAGGAGGTTGCGCCTTCAAGCCAAAAGCGCAGCCCCCAACATGTTATCGACGGATACGAGGAAGTTTCTCCATCGTCCGAGAAGCGTAGCCCACAACACGTCATCGATGGTTACGAAGAGGTAGCTCCCTCGTCCAACAAACGTAGTCCTCAGCATGTTATCGATGGGTACGAGGAGGTCTCCTCTCCATCTTCTAGCAAACGCAGCCCTCAACACGTTATAGATGGCTACGAGGAGACACCATCTCCGCCCGTCAAACGTCACCCTCAACACGTCATCGACGGTTACGAGGAGGCTTCACCCTCATCCAGCAGGCGAAGCCCTCAGCACGTTATCGATGGGTATGAAGAGGCCTCCTCTCCCCCATCTGAGAAGCGAAACCCTCAACATGTTATTGACGGCTACGAAGAGGTTTCCTCTTCTTCGTCTGAAAAACGCAGTCCCCAACACGTTATCGACGGGTACGAGGAAGCCTCTCCGTCGTCCGAGTGAAGAGAGCGAATAAGTCTAGGTGTCGTTCGATAACAAGTGAGCGTGCCACTTCTTGCTTCTTCTTCTACGTATTCTCGTAACGCAGAACTCCCCCATTCCTCCGTGCTCACCTAGCTTACCTTACCTACCTAGGTACTGACTCAATGTCTGATACCACGTAGCTAGCTTGTTACCGGAGGCTAGACTGGGGGGGGGCCAAAGTCTATCGCTATCTCTTGAGGTGCTCACGATATCGCTCATTCTTCTGGTGCTGGAGTGGTGGATCTCACTTGTTCTTGTCGGTTGTCGTTTGGCAGTAGTGGAAGTTCATCCGACGTGGGCTTATATTAGGGGCTAGGTAGTATACAAGCGTGACTGGTAGTAGTCCGATCCAAGTACAGAATTTAACCTATACACTCTTTTGAATCCTAAATATGCCCCTAGATGCCCACCGTAACCTAAGTGTGAGAAACTCAAGTAATTGTTAAGTTCGTTTACCCCTTCTCCGCTCAAATCATTGTCACATCTAAAAATTGACCTTCACCTAATTCAAACAAAGGCGGATAAGTACCTACCTAAGGTACCCAAGTAGATACCTAGAATAGGAGTTGATCCCTTGGCGTATACACATACAATACAAATACATAATGGTATCTCAACTATAATCAAACGTACCTAGGTAATCGACAACAAACCACCCAACTCTCATCCTCTCAATTAACAAATCCAAATATCACCCACCACCCCCGTCCCCTCCTCAACCATCTCCTGGACCTCCCTCCCCGTCACCCAATGCACATACGCCTCCCCAATGACCCGGAACCTCCTCTCTTCCAGCCCCTTCTCGCTTCCTTTCTCCTTCTCCTCCTCCTCCTCTCCCCCACCAACCTCCCTCAAAAGCAGCGGCGCATCGCACCCCGCCACCGTAGCCAACACATCGCCCTCCCTCGCCGCGGCCGGAACAAGTCCAAAGTACCCCCTCCTCGTGACCGCGAGCCTCCTCCACGCGAGCGCGCGCATCGCCTGCGTCAGCGCCTCGCGGTGCGTCGCCGTGACCCTTAGCAGCCGGGGCCGCGCCTGCGCGGACTCCCTGACGCGCCGGCTTATATCCGCCGCGCGGTCCAGGTCGCGCACCAGCCCCTCCAGCGTCCACGCGGAGAACAGCTGCAGCCCGCGGTTCCGCTGGTAGAAGTCCTTCAGCCCGAAGATGTTGTTGTCCACGACGTTGATGCCCGTGCGCCAGATCGTCGGGTGTAGGACCGCTGAGGCCAGGGTTGGGTTGTTATCGTCGTCGTCGTTGTCGTCGTCGTTGTCGTCCACCTTCTCCTTCTTCTTGCCTTCCAAATCCCCCGTCAGCGTCCGCGCCAATGCCTCCCTCGTCGCCTCGCGATCGCCGTACGCGCTTCGCGGCGGCGCCGGCGCGCTACGAGGATACGACTTATCGGACTCGGTGGCGTGGCACGCGCTCAGGGAGACCAGGGCGTCGAACACGACCCCCTTAACGATCAGCACGTTGTCGTCCGTGACGCGCGGTGTCTTGGCGGATGTGCTGGTGAGGTCGGGAGGGAGAAGTAAGGGGCGGGTGCGGTCGAGGAAGGGCTGCGCCGGGTTCCGCGGGCACGACCAGCAGATGACCCAGGAGGGCAAGCCGTGCTCGCAGCCGCGGTGAACGACGCGGTGGGCGCGGACGAATTTCGGCGCGCGCGGGCGCGAGAAGTGCGTGCTCTTGTAGTAGCGGGTGCCTATGGCGGGGACGGGGCTGTTGACGAGGCGGAGGCCGTTTACGTTGCCGCTCGTGAGCAGGAGGGTCGAGAACAGGGTGAAAGTCTCGGACGCCGTGCGGTTGTAGTCCGGGATGAGCTTGATAGAGTTTGCGATCTGCGGCAGACCGAGGATGCCGTAGACGCGGTCGCGCTCGTCGGTGGCGTTGGCTTCGCGGCTGAGGAGCAAGCAGTCGTACACGCCGTTGTGCGCTGCCGATAAGTCGATGTCGAAGTACTTCAGCGCCGTTATGGCGACCGGTCGCTCCCATAGCTTCTCCGAGATCCCGTACGTATCTTCCGCTACGAAATTCCATCGCTTGTGGGCTTTGCTTGACCCTTTTGCGGCGAAGATCACGTACTCGCCTAATGTATCGCCATCTGCCTTCATGACGTTTAAGGCCTTGAAGATATCTTTTAGCAGAATAGAGCTGTTGCCGCAAAGGACAGGCGAGTTCCTGGATCCCAAGACAACTTCTTGGATGATCCAGAGCCTACGCCAGTACGGCCTAGCAAGAAGATGGTAGATAGCATTCAGCACGGCTTTCCGTATGTGTAAGCTCGTATGCGAATGCTTCCATTGCATAAACGGTATGCGAACGATATAAAACTCAACATGCTTATACAGTTTATCCAGGACATCTTCCTCCTCTGCATGGAGACTTATATACCGGAGTGCCAACGTAGCTAAGTCGCTACGATTCTCGTCAGGACCCAGCCATATTACGACCTGCCACGCGGCTTGGTATATGTCCTTCATTTTCGCGACCTGGGCAGATCGCTCATCCATGTCTTCTTGGTTTATGCATAGAGCATCGACCCAGACGAAGAAGCCTTGCTGTATGCGGCTGTGATGCCGTAATTCTCGTAACGCTCCCTCAAGACTAGCTGTTACTGATACGCATACGCCGTCGACAATAATGTCGCGTCTGAGGGATGGGTCACCCCAAACATAAGACAAGGCGACGAAATCACCCCAGGTGTATCGCCAGCGCAGGCTAGCCTCTTCATCCTGATTGGGATTCCATGCTGGTGCCGTACGATCGCCGACTTTTGGCGGGCCTTCCCTCAGCCATTTGGGCCCTTCGAAATAACGTATTACGGGTAAATTTGCGAACGGAGTCATGCGTTCCACCAAGCTCTTTTCAAAGAGCGGGTTAAATCCCGTCTGCTGCGATGTCTTGGAGTCGCTGTTATTTACAGCGGTGTCTACGCTTACTGGCCAAACGCCATTGGATCCCTTCATCGCACTCCCAGCATTGGTGACAAGATTGTTCTCTCCAAGCGTAATATGGACAATCTCGCAGTGCACCGGTCCTTCCGCGTGAACGGGATCATCTGCTGGTGTAAGTAATCGAATGACACGAATATCATGTTGGCCGAGCAACGGTTTATACTGTAATTTCTCCTGCATTTTCCTTCACTTTAGAGCCCGTTCAAAATCGAATCAAAGAAAAAAAAAGGGGGGGAAAGGAAAAGCGAAAACTAGAAATCAACTTCAGCAACGATCCATTATTGCCTTAGATATTTGGGCCCTCCAGTTCTTTAAAGAGGACTCGTCAGCTGTCGCATAACGCAGTCGCGTTTCGTGACATGGGCAGCATAAGTCTAGTATGGTTATAATCCCACTCTAGGCCAAAACGAGTTGGTTCCGCTGCGCATCCGACCGGGGTCGCTACAGCTACTTCTATTAATATGACGGAGACATGTCCAAAAGTACGCTCTAACCAATTTACCCCAATCTTTATTATAAAGATCTTCTAGACTGCTAGACCATCAGACCATCTATTATCGTATGCATACCCGAGAACGAGAGAGTGTATCGTTCCGTTTTTTTCCTTACATGCAGCGTTGAGCTGGTTAAACTGCGTGGTTCGAGCTCGTCCTAAGTAAACCCCAAGATCAGCGAATGGAGCTTGAGCTACGTACGTAAAATGTCACTTTACCCTCACCCTCAGTTTAGCAAATTGAGGAGTCGTTTTAAAATACCTGGATCCTTTCCAATTATAGTATTTACGTTTGATCTATTACTGAGTTATAATAGCACTTTAATCACCACATAATGAGATCCTCACCCAATCACTAGAGAACCTTAGGTATTGATACATATGGTGAGACGAATACCACTTTATAGCTTACCTACTTACCATAGCGGGAAAATGTGAGATTTTTTAACCATTAAACGCGGGTTTAAGCATTGCCCCACCATATATATTACATTAACCATCGGGCTTTAATATAGTGCTTATGCCTTATAAATATTATTGTACCTATTTTTAATATAATATATTTTAAACTATTATTTTTTAATATAATATTTTTTAACATTAAATAATTTTTTAATATTATATATATTTTTAATATTATATATATTTTTAATATTATATATTTTTAAATATTATTTTTCCATATTTAAATCCTTTAATATTAAATACTTTTTTATTATTAAAAAATATTTTAATATTATATTTATTTTAAATATTATATATTTTTAATTATTAATATAATTTAAAATATTTTTAATCATTATATTAAAAAATATTATTATATTTATATTAAATATTTTAATAATATTAATTATTTAAAAAATTTAATTATTATTTTTCTATATAATAACATTTACTAATATTTTTCTAATATTTAAAAAATTTATTTTAATAATTATTTTTAAAATAATTATTAAATATTTTAAATATTATTTATTTTATTATTATTAATATTTAAATTATATTATTAATTATAATTACTTTTACTATTTACTTTATATAAAATTAAAAGAAATATTTACCATTTATAATATTTTTTTATTTATATTAATCCTTTTTTTTTAATTATTTTATAATATTATAATATTTATATTAATATTTATTAATTATTTTTAATACTTTTTAAGGTTAAATCCATTAATATATAATTAAATATATTATATATTTTATTAATTATAATTATATTAATTTTACTATTTATTTTTTATTTTAATATAATTATAATAAAAATATTTAAAGTTTTATTATATGTGGGATATATATTTTTATTTAAAGCCCGAAAATATAATTCATGGGGTTATTTAATATTAGTTATATGATATTAATATTAAAGTTAAAAGTAAAATAAATAATATAAATAAAATATTTTAAAATATTAAAATATATAAGTTATAAAATAAATATAAGGATAATTTTAAAAGTAATAAATAGGTTAAAAAAATAAAGTTTATATAATGGGTAAAATAAATTAAATTATATTTTATAATTTATAATTATTAATAATTTTAATGTTTAAAAATAATAATAATATTATTATTAATTATAAAATAAAATATCTTAAAATATTTATAAATATTTAATTTATATAAGCATTATTTTAATAAAATATAATATAATATAATAAATAAGTATATAAAAATATATATTTTATTTTTAATATTAAATAAAATAAAATAAAATTATAGAAAATGTTAACCTTTAAAATTATTAAATATATTTTACGCAGTATTTAAATATTAAAAAATATAATTAAGTTAAAAAATTAAAATTCTTATTTAAAGTGTTATTATTATTATTATTACCTATATTAAAAATAAAAGCATTATTTACATTAAATATAAAAATATTATATTTATTTATTAAATCTTTAAGTAAAAATAAAATATATTTATAATATTTTTAAGTATTAAAATAATTAAAATGTTATGATTAATGTAGGGTAATAATATTATTATTAATTTTACAATTATTTATATTTTACTTATAAATAATTTTCTAAATATTATTTTATTAATATGAGATAATTAAAGGGTTTTTTTTAATATTATAATTAATAATAAAATAAGTAATTAAATTAATAAAATTAAAATATAAAAATAATTTTATAACTTTAAAATAAAATTAAATTAAAATAAAAAAATTTATAAAAGCCTAATTATAAATTAATATATTAATTATTTAAGTTAACCTTTAATTTATAATTATAATATCTTATAACTTTTTTTCATTCTTTTAAATTTTTTTTATAATATATTTTAATGAATTAAAAAGTAATATATTATTATTAAAAATTATTAATAAGGTAAATTATTTTTTAAATATTATATTAAAAGTATTAGATTTTTTTAATTTAAAGATTTTCTAATGAAAAATATTTAATTTAATATATTTAAATCGTAATTTTATAAAAATTCTATTATATATATTAGTGAAATTTATATAAAAATTATGGTTATATTATAACCCTTTTCCTTTTTTATTTTAAGCATTTAAATTATTAAAAATCCTATACTTTTTAAGTAAATCTTTATTTAAGTTTATTACTTTTTTTAATTAAATAATAAAAATAAACTTTAATATTATATTTATAAATATATATTATAAAAAATAATATATTTAATGAATATTATTATTAAAACCTTTTTTAAAATTTATATTTATATTTTATATTTTAATATAAGTACTTTAAAATACTTTAATTAGGTTTAAATTAAATTTTTTTAAAAAGAATTTTATTACATTACTTTACTTAAAATTAATCTTTTTTAAAGATTTTTTTATAAATTAAAAAATATAATATTAAACTATATTAATATATATTAAAAATACTAAAATTAATATATTAATAATAAATTTAAATATTTATATAAAATTTATTATAAAAAATATTATATTTAATATTTTAAATAATATTAAAATAATACTTATAAATTTCTTTAAATTTTATAATAAAATAATTTAAATTTAAAAAATATTATTTAATTAAATAATTAATACATTTATTATTATAAAAAATAATAAAATGTTTTTATAATTTAAATTAAATAACGTTTTTTATTTTATTTAACTTTTGGAAATTAATTTTAATAAACGTGAAAAAGTAATAAAGGTTATTAAGCTTTTATATTATCATATTAATAAATTTTAAAAAGTTTTTTTAAATTAATTTAAGAAATATATCTAAGAAAATTTCTTTAATAAATTAAAATATATTATTTTAAAAATATTTATTAAAACTTATAAAATTTTTTTTTAATTTTTAATATAATTTTACATTATTAATAATATTATTTATATAAAAATATATATTAATATTAAATATATTATCTTAAAACTTAACTTTAAATTTATTTTTAATTTTTTTATAAATTTTATTATAAAGCTTTTTTTTAATTTTATTTCTTTTAACATTGGAATTAACTTTATTATTATAATTTTATTTAAATAATAAAAATAAAAAGTTTAATAAAAATAAAATATATAATAAGTTTTTATTAAAACCAAATTTAATAAAAAATATTAAAATTACTATTTACCATATTTTAAAATATAAAAAACTTAATATATATTTTAAAAAATATAAATTTATAATTTTAATAAATGTTATACTTTTTTTTTTTTATATTAAAAAGTTGAATAATTAAATCATTTATATATTTAATATAATTTAATTTTTATTAAATAATTATAAATTATTATAATATTATAATTATTAAATATTTTTAAAGGTTAAAAAAAGTTAAAAAAAAGAAGATTCATGTTATATAATTAGAATGTGATATAAATTCATTAATAATTATTAAAAAATAAATAATTATATTAAGATAAAAGTTATAGTATTTTTATATTATATATATAATAGCAGTGTAACCTAATATTAATAATTTTAATAATATTATAATAGATATAAGTATAATTTGTATAAATAGTAATAACGTATAAAATAAAATTATTAAAAATTAAAATAAAAATAATAAAAAAAGAAAATAAGATGATAATAATGAATATAAGGATATAATTAAAACCCTTTTTAAAAGATTAATAAATATAATATATAAAAGTTAAAAAAAAAAAGTTAATAAAATAAAAAAGTAAATCATTAATATTTTTAATATTAAATTCATATAATGCACATAAAATGCATTTATATTTAATATAAAAAGATAATACATTAAATTAACCAAATTAACTGATATTAAAAAAAAAATAGATACAATTAAAGAAGAAATATGTGAAATAAAAAAAAAAATAATAAATATTATTAACATGCTTTAAAATTTATCCGTAATAAATTTAACCCATAATTAAATTAATATAATAATAAATAACATAAAGTTATAAAATAATACAATTATTATCCCCAAACATTATACAAAGAAAATCACTATTAAAGGCCTTTTAAGCACCCCGAAAATAATTAATAGAAATTTTATTAAACTCGTGCAAACCATAAACATAACATTTAAGTAATTTGAAGCTATAATAACGCATTACTTATATAATAAAAATATAATTATAATATTTAAAAAAAGAGTTATAGCTTATAAAATTAATAATTAAAATTAGATTAAACAAGTATTTAAAAAATAAATAATAAAAGTAAAAAAATTATTTACTTTTATTATAAAAAATTTAAAAGTAAATAAATTATATAACGCACATACAAATCTAATGAACTTAATTAATAAGTTAAAAAAAAAAAATTCTCCTTATATTAAAACTTTTAAGCTAATATATAAAAAGGTAAAAAAAATTATTTATATTATAATAATATTTTGTATAAGTTTTTTAAAAGTTATATAAACATTATATAATAATAAAATACTTTAAAAAATAAAACTTTTTCCATATAAACCTTTTATAAAGGAAATCTAAATAAAATAATATTTTAAATATTATAAATTTAAATATATAATAAAATATTATTAAAAAAAAACCTACTATATTAAATATATAAGTTTAACCTATAAAAAAGGAGAAAATAAATGTATTAATACAATTTGATATAAAAATTATAGTAAATTATATATTATATGAAACCGCAAATACAAATATATAACAAAAATAAAAGAAAAAGCAAAGGAAACATACGTTTATTACCTAAGGTAATTTAAAAAATAGAATAAATTAAATTATTACTTTAATGTTAATTAATTAATTTATAATAATTTTTAAATTATTTATTAATAAAGAAAAATTAGAAATATAAATAATTTTAATTTAAATTATAATAATATTAATATTATAACCAATATATTAAAAAAAAAATACCCCTAAAAAAGTATAAACATAATAAATACATTAAAAATTAACATAATTTTCTTAATTATACCTTTATCTTTAATAATTTTAATAATATTTTATTATAGCTTTATATTATTTAATTAAAGAAAAAAATAAAATTAATAATAAATATATTTTAATAATATTTAATAATAAAAATAAAAATAACATAATAAAATATAATATAAGGAATAAAAATTTTAATATAAATGTTAAAAGCTTAAAATAATTATAATATTATAATAATATAAGAGTTATAATTTATTAAAAGAAAACTTTATAATTTCATTAATAATAATTATATATTTATATAGGGAAAAATTAAAAAAGTAATAATTTATATATATAAAATAATGGATATAAAAAATTAAAAAAAAAAGGTAGGATATAATTAAATAATATATTATTTTAATATTATTATTAAAAAAGTTATAATATAAAGTATATATATAAAGCTTGTAAGAAATACATGTTATAACCTTTTATAAAAAATAAAAAGTAAAAAAAAGAGCAAAAACTATATAATAGTAAAAGATTTTAATATGCATTACCCGCTATAAAATAAAGAAAATAAAACAGTTGAAAACCCTAAAAACTTATTAAAATTAACCTCTTACTAATAATTTAAGTTAATCACAAAATGGGGTAAAACCATTAAAAAAATATAAAGATAAAAAAATTTAATATTTAATTTAATTTAAGTAAATATAAAGTTACCACATAAGAAATTAAAAGAATTAAATTAAATCGGATTAAATTATATAATATTAAAAATAAATATTTTTATTAATTTATTATTAAAATGGTTATAATTTAAACGTAAAGCATAGGTATAAAAAAATATAAATATAATATTATTAAAGGCAAAAATAAAAAAGCTTATAATCCTTAAATTTTTTATAAAGTTAAAAAAATTAAATTTATATATTAAATACTTAATAAATAAATTATAAAAAATAATTAATGTAATAATATTAAAGTAAAAAAACCTTTTCCTTTATATTATATTATAATAAAATAAAAAGGTTAAAAAGGTTAAAAAAAATATAATAAATATAAAATAAAAATAATAAATATTAAAAATAAAATTATATTAACATAAATTAAAAATAATATTAAAAATATATAAAAAAGCGATTTACATAATAAAAAAAAATTATTAATATTAGATTTTAATTAAAGTATTTATAAATAATAAATTACTTTGGATATTAAAGTAATAAACCCATTTTAAAAGTTAATAAATAAAAATAAAGGACTTAAATTTTCCTATTTTTAAAAATAATAATATATAATAATTATAAGTAAAAACCCATAAAAAAAAGGTAAAAATATTTAAAGATAAGTTTTTTCCTAACTTAATATTAAACCTTATAAATATTAACCCTTTTATTAAATACACCAAAAAGTTTTAAATAAACAATAAAATAAGTTAGCGCACCATAAAAAAAATATTATATAAAATGAAAAAATAAAAAACCTTTAAAAAAGATAAATTCTTTGTAAAGTACTTTTATAAATATAAAAAATTATTGTTTAAAGTTATTACGTTAATAATTTAATATAATTTCAAATATAAATATTACTTAAAAAAATTATATTATATAATTATTAATATTTTACTTAAATTAAGTAAAATGGTAAAAGAAAAGATTTTATTAAATGCATATAAATTAATTACCTTATTAAATATTATTAAAAAAGTAATAAAACAAATTATAATTTAATAAATTATACTTATAATAAAACATTATAAATTATTATTTAATAAGTAAATAAATAATAAAAAAAATAAATTAATAAAGTTAATTATTTATATAATTACCAAAATAATATATTTAATTTAAAAAAAAAATATTAAAGTAACTTTATTATAATTAAATATAATAAAAACCTTTAACTATATAATTATAAAATACTTATTTTATATATTCGAATAAAAAAGGTTTTTAATATAAATATAAAAATAAATAATAAACTTTATAAATAATAAAAAAATATAATTAATATTTAATAATAAAATTAATTAAAAAATTTAATTAAATATAAAGGTCCTTTAAAGGTTTTTACTTTTTTTAATTTTATTTATATTATATATATTTATATTATATAAAAAACTTAAAGAAAAAAATATATTTATAATAAGATTTATAAATAATATTAACTTAATAATAATAAAATTTAATATTAAAAAAAACGTTATTAAGTTAAAATAAACTTACTTTAAATATAAAATATAAATAACCTAATATAAAATAATATTTACCCTTTAAAAAAATAAATTAATACACTTTATTAAAATATATTACTTTAATTGTATAAAGGTTAAATTAGGGATTATCACCGTAAAACCCATGGAAAGAATATAGTTTTTAAGCGTATAATTTAATAAAAAACTGCATTAAAAAAGATATTTAAAAGTAATTAAAATAAAAATAAAAAAATAACGGTACGCCTTTTTTAAATTAATAGCATTAACCTAAAAATATAACGTATTAAAAGTAAAAAAACTTTATATTAAAGTAATACGTAACACAATAATATATAAAGTAACAACTTAACACATACCTAATAAAAAAGGTAAAGTTAAAAACGTAATTTAAAAGTTTAAAACAATTTAATTAATTTACCTCTAGGAAATTACCGAAACGTACAAGGTAATACTGGTAAAGTACATTAAAAGCAAAATAAACTGCCCCCCATTAAACCTTTACCTCGACAAATAATTAACCAAATTCGAAAAAAAAAACAAGGGTAAGTATAATTTAATAATAATTATAAACCGCAAAATTATTGCATAGTTAAAGGCACTTAAAGAGTAAGAAAGAAACCCTATAAAAAGGAAAAAAAACAAGCTTAAAGGATTTTTTATAATTATCCTTTCCCCTTATTATATAATAAAAATTTTTAAAAAAAAATATAAATAAATTAATAATTAACAGGGTAATTTACCATTAAAAGAAATTATGTTATAAAATTAAATAATTAAATAAGGAAAAAACTATAACCGGGATATATTAATATTACACTTACCACTTAATAATAAAATGTTAAAATAATTTTATAAACCATTCCGGAAATATAAAACATTTACATTCTTTTAAATACGTATAAAGAAAATTAAGTTATAAATATTTTTATTTAAAAAAAACGTATTAAGTATGGAAACACTTTAATATAAATATAATAAGTAAGAAACGGTATTTTATATAATAATAAAATACTTTAAATATAAAAAATAATAAAAAACCCTAAAAATATAACTTACTTTAAAGGTACTTTATATATGGTATAATTATAAAAAAACACTAAAAAACAATAATAAAATTAAAATAATTATATAATAATTTTTACAATTAAAATTATTACTTATATATGGATTAACATTATAATTAATTAAAAAAAAAAAAGTTTAAAAACCTGTTAAAACCAAGGTATAAATAAAGTTTTAATAAATTTATATAAATAAAAATACATATAAAACCATAATAATAAAATTAATTATATAAAATACTAATAAAAAACCTAAAAAATAAACCCATTTATTAAAATTTAATTAAATTAAATTATCCTTATCCCTAAAACCAACCTATTCACCCTTAAAAAAGCTTTAACCTTTAGCCGAACTTATTTAACCTTTAAACCTTTTTATAAAAATAATATTAATATTACCACCAACCTTACAAATAATATCATTTATAACTTACATAACTATTATAATAATAATTTACCAAAAATTAACTAATTATAAAATAATATTTAAAACCTACTTAAGCCCCTTTTATAAAAAAACTTAAAACTTAAAAGGAAATATTCCAGTAAAATTCCCAGGTAAAATTAACCATTATAAAAAAAAAATATCCTAATATACCTTATTTACATCATTATTATCCTACGCTTTAAAAATAAGCTTATACATTTTATAAAAGAATATTTACTTAATGATAAACTAATATTAAAACCTTTTATCCTTAAAAAACAAATAAAGCTTTAAATTTACCGCTTAAATTAAATAACTAATAAAATTTTAAAAGTAATAAAAATTAACAAATATATTAAACCAATAATAGTATAAAAATAAAATAAAAAATAATACATATATTACTATATTAATAATATAAATAAAAATTAAAAATTAAAAATTATTATTATTACACTTATAACTAATATATAAAAATTAACTTATTAATATTTACTTAATTAAATATTATATTATAATAATAACTAATTTTAATAATAATAAAATTATAAATAAAATAATTCACAATTATAATAACTCTATTATAAAACTTATAAACTAATTAAAAACATTTAAAATTAATAAAATTAATAAATATAAAATTATCAAACAATTTTTACTTTAAATCTTTTATAAAAAATTAATATATATACTTAAAAAATCTAACCAAAACTTTTAAATCCCCAATTATAATACCATTAACCTTTAAACAAAAATTAATTAAAATAAGGCAAAAACACATAAATTTAATAATAAAATATTTATAATAATACAAATAATATTCCTACCAATACACCTTTAATAAACCAATTAATTAAATAAAACCATAATATAATTAATTTAAAAAAAAATATTTTAAATAAAGTTATACACATTAAAAACGGAATAAATATAATCCATATAAAATAAATACTACATAAAAACATCTTAATATAATACAATAAACCTTTTAAATATAAAAAAATTAAAATTAAAATTTTAACCTTAATTTTAATTTATAAATAAAAGATTAAAAAAAAAATTATTTCCTTCATTTCCACTATAATAACAATTATAACTTATCTTACCTCTTTTTTTATAACTTTAACTGTAATTGCAATTAAACCACATTACTTTAATACAAAAAAGTATAATAATAAAGATTAATTATTAATTAATATCTTATAAAATATAATAAAAAAAAAATAAATAAATAATCCACATTAAAATATAAAAAAAGTAATAAAAAAGAATTTTAAAGGAAAAAAGGAAAATAATAATTTTATCTTTAAATAAAAAAACCGTATTACCCTTTTTTTAATTATTATAAACACATTATAAATATATACCTTACAATTAAATAAAACCATTTATAATAAATATATCTTTTTACAATACTTATTTAAACTAAAATATTATTTTAACACATTTTTTCCTTAAACTTAATAATAATATAATAAATTACTATATAATAAAGTTTAATTATTAATCACCACCAAAGTAATACCTTAAAACTTTCTTTTTTAATTTTTATATATTATTCATTTTATTAAAATAATAAAATTTTAATAAAATACAAAAATAAATAATACCATTATATAATAAAAATTATAAAAATTAAAGCAAATTAAGTTTTATTTAACATAAACACAATTCCTACCCAAACATTTACCAAATAAAAACATTGATAATGCTTAAACTATAAATAATATTAAAATAGGTAAATCAAAATAAGATTAATAATAATAATAATAATAATAATATATTAAAAAATTAAAAATATATTTTAACTTTATAAACTTTCATTATTATTAATACATTAATTATTATAATATAATATTACATTTAAATATTTATTTGAAAAAAATAAATATTATGGGAAAAAATATAATAAATTAAAAAAAAATATAATCTTTAATATAATTACTTTATACAAGTTTATATTTTATAAAAAAAATATTTTTAACTTTTAAATTAAAAGTAATATTTAAAAATATAAATTAAAAATATTTATTATTTAAATTAAAATTAAAAAATATAATATTAAAATATTAATAAATTTATTATTATTATAATATTAAAGGTTTTAAGAAAAAATATTAGTAATAAAAGTACCTTAAATAAATAATTTTAATAATCCCTTTTTTTTTTTAAAGAAAAAAAAAATGAAAATAAATATATAATAATTTTAAATATAAAGTTAAATTATAAAAAAGTTATACTTTAAATAAGTACCTTAAAAAGTTTTTTCCTAATATATTTTTTAATATATGGTAAATATAATATATTATTATAATTAATATTAAATATTTTTTACTTTAAATATATAAAAAATATAATAAACATTTTTTTTTTTTTATTTTATAATCTTTTTTTTAGGAATTTTTCTATTTATCATTTATATATATTTTAATATAATTATTTTAAAATTAAATAACTTATTAAATATTAATATTTATTAAAATACTTAATTTACCAAAATATTTAAAATAATGTATTAATTAATATTAAAGATTATGAAATGTTATAATATATATTAAAGAAATTAATATATAAAAAGAAATGGAATTATTTATAATCACTAATAATAAAAACGTATAATTATAAAAGATAATAAATTATAAATAAAAGTATTAAAATTAAGTTAATATTAATAATAATGATAATAATAATAATAATTTTATTATTAATAATAAAATTTTAACCTTTATTTTTATAATACTTAATATTAAATTATTAATTTATAATATTAATAATAATAACTTGTATTTTAATAATTATATTAATAAAAAAAAGGATATTAAATTTTTATTTAAATAATTTAATTATAAATCATTTTTTTATTTATAATATTTTAAGGTTTTTTAAAAGTTTTATATATTTTAATACTAAATAATAACTTTTTTTAATTTAAATAATATTTATAATAATAATATATTTAAATTATTAAATTATATTATATTGGTAAATTACTTAAATATAAATTTAAATCTAAATAATATTATTAATTATAATAATATATTTAATTTTAATATTAAATTATATAACTTTATTCCTTTTAATATAATAAATAATAATAATAATAAGTAAATATAAAATAAAAACCTATATTATAATATATATAATATTTAAGGTTTAAATATATTAAAATTAATTAAATATAAATAAAATAAATTTATTAAATTTTTAATTTTTAAAATGGGTTTAATAATATTTATAAAAATATATAACATTAATTAAAATTAATAGATATTATTCTAAGAAATATTATATTTAATATAAAATAAAAATGGTAAAATTCATAAAGAAATTAAGAGATTATTTAAATAATTCTTTATATTTATATAATATTTATATAAAAAATTATTTTTTTTATATATATAAAAAGTAATAATCCTATTTAAAGTAAAAAAATTATTAATAAAATCTTAAAATTATTATAAAAAACTTATTAAATAATTTAAAAAAAGAATATATAATTTAAAAAATTAAAAAAATAAAAGAAAAAAAAAAAATAAAAGAAAGTTTATAAAAGGAAAAATAAAGGGAAAGGTAAAATTTAAAAAAATTACCTAAAAAAAAATTAATAAGAATTTGTATTTAAGTTTAAATTGGAAAATATTATGTTAAATAAAAAAAATATTTTATTTATTTTAATTAAATTAAATTTTTTTAATTTAATAATAATTATTAAAAATTTAATATTTTTTAATATATATATTAAAGATATATATAAAAGCCTTGGAATATATATGAATTATTTATTTAAATTATATTATTTTTAAATATAATTAAATTTAATTCAAATATTTAATAAATATTATTTACATTTATTAAAAATAAATAATATTAGGAAATTTATATTTTTAAAAGATTTTATATATTATTATTATTTTAATTTAAAATGCTTATATTATTGGATTAATAATAATAATAATTATATTTAAAAATTTTATATTAGGTGAATAATTAAATTTAATTATAATTAAAAAAAAGATTTTATCATTAAATATAATATTAAAGAATTATATATTAAAATAAAGTAAGTAATAATTAATTTTTATAATAAATAAATTAAAATGTTAAATTAAATAATAAACTTTTAATTTATAAATAATAAATTAATTTTTAATATTATATAAAAATTTATATTTAAGAAAAATATATTTATTACTTTAAAGGTATTTAAAAATTATATATTTGGTAAATATTTTAAATATTTTTATATTTCCATAAAAAAAAAAGTTAAAAAAAATTAATAATTTAATTATTAAAATATAAAAATCTTATATATCTTTTTAAAAAATTAAACCATTATTATTATTTTTATTACTTTATAATTTACTTTTATAAAATTAATAAAAAAAGGAATAAAATTTATAAAATTATATTATTTTATTATATTTATATAATTTAAGGTAAACTTAAGATTAATTATTATAAACATTAATTATATAAGGAAAAATGAGATTAAAAAAATAATATTATATTTTTAATAATATTAATATTAATAATAATTTTTATTAATAAATTTAATTTTTTTTAAAATTTATATTACTTATTTTTAAATTATTATATTACATTATATAAATTAAGTATAAAGGATTATTTCTAATTTAAAAATATTATCCCATTAATATTTAATTCTTATAATTTTAATTTTATAAATATTATTAAAAACTTAAAAATTATATAAAACTTAAATAAAAATATATTTATTAATATTAATAAAAAAAAAATATAAGTATATACTTGGATTATAACTTTTATTACGGATATATTATAATAGGTAAAAAATTATAAAAAAAAAATCTTATAGTTAAATGTTTTTACTATTATTATTTTATTTATATTAATTAAAAAATATAATAAAATTTAATATTTAACCTTAACTTTTATTTTTATACATATAGTAATTACTATTATTTATTTAAATAAATATAATAAATTATAAATTGGTTAAAAAGTATTAAATAAATAATTTATAAAATTAAATAAAGTATATTAAATTTAAAGTTAATATTAAAAACTTTTACCTTAATTTTTAACTTTATTTTATTATAGTTAATTAATTTATACTATTTTAAATTTAATAATTTATTTAATTTAATATATTTCCTTTTAAAAATTAAAATCTTTATTATTAAAACCGTAAAAAAATATACATTAAAATTTAAGGTTTTTTAATTTTTATTAAAAGTTTATTAATTTTAATTACTTAAATATCATTTTTAAAATTATAAAATAATAATATATATTATATGAAAAATAAATATTTTTATATTTTTTAAATAATAATTATAAAAAAAACATATAAAATTAAATTTTATTAATATATTAAAAGAATTTAATAATAATAACTTAATATTATTTATAATAAATTATTATATAAATATAGTTAAAAGTATAATAATTTTAATAAGTTATAATGTTTTAAAATTAAAATATAAAAATTTATTTTAAATTATTAATAATGGTTATAAAATATTTTATATTTTAACTTATTGTATAATTAAGGTAATTACCTTTTAAATTAAATTTTAAATTAATAATATTTTAATTATAAATAATGATATTAATATATTTAAACTTAGTAAAAACATTAATAAATTAAATATAAATAATATAAAATAATTAAATATTTATATTAATATATATTTTTTAATATTTATTTTTAAATATATTATAATGGTTAATTATAATATTATAATTAAAAAGGATTATTATTAATAAATGAATTAAGTTAAATATTTAATTTATTTATTAATATTTAAAATATATTAAATTTTAAATATTTATTTTAAATTATTATTAATATTTATTTTATAAATGGTTTAAAATTTATATTTATAAAATAAATTATTTTAATATAAAAAAGGTATTATTAATATAAATAAATAATAAATTTATTTTAAAATTAATATTTTAAAATGGATTTTTATATAATAATTTAAAATTAACTTTAATTGTAAAAAATTTATATTAAATTTATTTTAATTTATTCCATTATATATTAATGTAAATAAATAAAAATAAGTTAAAAATATTAAAAAAATAAAATAAATATATAAAGGATATAATGGAATTTAATAATATATTTTATAATAATCCTTATATTATTAATATAATCCTTTTTAAAGAAATTAAAAAATAATTATATATTTTATAAAATAATAACTTTTTACTTATTAAAAATTCTTAAATATTAATTTATTTTCTTTATATTTTATATAATATATATTATTAAAATTATAAATATAGCAATTATTACTTTATAAGATTTAACTTAATAATTTAAATTAAATAAATTCGGAAATTAATTTTTAACATTTATTAATATATACTTTTTTATTTTTATTTATTAATTTTATTTTTAATTATAAATTTATTATTAATTTAATTACCTTTTATTTAAAAACCTTTAAATAAAATAATAAATATTTTATTTTTAATTAAAGTAATTTTATTTAATTTTATAATAATTAATATAATTATATTAATTATATATTCCTTTTTAATATTTAAAAAATATTATATATTTTTACAATTATTATATTAATAAAATATATAAATTTAAAAAATAATATTTTTAATTTACTTATTTTAATTAAAAAAAATTAATAATTTTTAATTATTAGTATTAATATAATTAATTTAATTAAATTATATATAATTTAAATAAAAAAAAAATATTTATTTATAAATTAAAAAATTAAATATATTTAAATAATTAAAATAAATATTTAACTTAATTTAAAAAAATATATAAACTTATTAACCATTAAATATATTTTAAATATTTATATTATTTTAAATAAATAATATTTATTTACATATATTTATATTATAAAAGTAAGTATTTTCCTTTATATTTATTATTAAATTTTATAATAATATTTTATTTATTTCCTTGCTTTAAGTATTTATATTATATTAAGTACTTTAAATATTAGGTATTTTATTAAGTAATAATTTTAAAGTACTTTATAATTCAAGTATATAATAAATACTTATTTTTTTTATTACTTATTTCCTTTTTTTAAATGTTAATATATTAGTATAATACATTAATAAAATTAAAAAAGATTAAAATATATTATTTAATTTAATAAATTTATAATATTTATACCTTTTAATTTAAAAAGTTTATATTTATTTTTAATTAATTTAAATATTAAATTAAAATAAATACTTTTTATAATAAATATTTTTTATAAATACTTAATTTATTTTATTATATTTATTTAAAGTACTTATTAAAATGGTATTAATAATTATAAATAAATATTTAAATAAAAAATAATATAAAAGTTTTATTATTAATTATATAATATTTTAATTATTAAATTATTAAAATATTTAAATTAATAATATATTATATTAAATAATAATAATTTTAAAATTAATATAAATATTTTATTTATATTTTAATTAATTATAATATTATTTTAAATAACATTAATATTAAAAACTATAAAAATATTAATAATCTTAAAAAATAATAAAATATTAAATAATAATAAAATATTAAATAATAATAAAATATTAAATAATATTAATATTTAAAATAATATTAAGTAAAATATTAATATTAATATATAAAACCATGTAAATAATGAAATTATTAATTATATATATAATAATATAAATATATATAATAATAATAAAATTATAAATAATTTTAATATATAATATAAAAATAATTTAAATAATAATATTAATAATAATATTAATATTAAATATAATATTAATATTAAATTTATAAATAATATAAATTAAATTTTAATGGTTATTATTTATTTAATATTTAAAATATATAATAATCATTAATTATTTATTAATATTAATATTTTAACTTAATATTAACCCCTTTTTTAACATTATATATAAATTTCGTATTATACATAAGCTCCACATTATATGTAAGCTCCACGTTATGCGTAAGTTTTATATTATACGTAAGTTAAAAATTGGTATATAATAAAGCATTATTATAACTTAATAGTTAATTTATAAATAATACTTATTATATTAATAATATTTATTAAATAATCAATGATCATTATATATCTCAAGCATTGTTTTCAATATATTAGTTTAAAATTTTAGGGCATTACCGCTACAGTACCTATGTAAGGGCAGCAGCGCCGTCAGGGAGTAGGCCCAGACAATAAAAAACATGCAGAAACAGACAACTAGCTTGTCTAGACAGTAGAGCTATAGCTTCACTGGAAGCGAACTTACCTCTGCGGAATTGATTCCGTGAATGTGTCCAGCTATGCATACCTAGGTAGGTGCCAAAGAGGCCTTAGGCAAGGTATACAGTGGATGAAATTTAACTTTTAACGCGAGCATACGACTAAACATACGAAGGAAACCACTAGATTTCCCAAAATTTTGCGATAGAAACAAAAGAGAATTATTAAAACGGAGGTGAATTCAAAAGAGTGATGCCCTCCTAAGGCCGAGTCGATGCTCAAGGCGGAACCTGATCCAAAACATGAAAAAGCAAAATACCCAAAACCAAAAGCCCAAACGCCAAAAACGCCAAAAACGCCAAAGAAAAACAGAGCCAAACCCAGTATAGAAACGCGGTTGACAAGAGAAAACCGAACCCTTCCCCCAACGCAACCCCAAAATACCCAGGTACTCGTACTCCCCGCGGTTTTGCAGTTCCCAGAAATGAACGACCTGTAGGCGAGGAGGATAAGAGTCGAAATGACCCTGAAATGAACGAAAGACAGTGTATGAGATGTAGCGATGGAGAATGAGAAGGAAAGGGGGTGGGACGAAGGAAGGGAGAGGAAAAGGGGGGTGATGACTAAGGTAAAGAGGCAAAGGGACAAAGTGACGCCGGGGGGGGAATGAGAGAATGTAAATGAGCGAATCTATCTGTGGGAAATATGCAGTAATCTGCAACGGCATATACAAAACGAAAGGGAATCCAAAACCTAAACACATGGGCACTGCAAAACCACGTCGCCAGATACCATCTAACCGAACACCCGACCAAATCCAAAAGCTATGCAAAATCAGGAGTGTTCAAGGAAATAAGCAAGGAAACGGGCTGACATACCGAGAGACTATGTTGTAAGAGAAATCCAAGCATAAGCAAGGCCCGCACCGACAGCCGCCGCGGCGACACCAACACAAGCGAGGGACTTCCAGCCGAATCCAAATCCTTCCGATGGCACTTCCGAAGGCCTTTGCTGTTCCAAGGCAAAATTTGATGGGAGCTGACGCTGAGCGTAGAAGTGCTGAGGGGGAGATGGGGCAGAAGCAGAACCGGAACGAGAGCCAGAGCGTGAGCCCGAGCGAGAGCCCAGAGAAGAAGTAGTACGAGAAGCAGGTGCAGGAGAAGGTGCCTGAGCCACAGCAGATGATGCACGAAGCTCTTGCATAATCTGCCGAATGTTAGAAGCATAGTGGTTGGCGACCTCTGAGTTGTAAGAGCCATAGGAGTCTGAATGAGCGTCTGAGCTCTCAGAAGAGCCGTCGTGACTAGGTGGAACAGAAGGAGACTCAGGGGCAGGAACAGGAATGGGTGAAGCAGTAGGTTCGGCAGCCTGCGGTCCACGGAGATCACGCAAGATCTGGTGAATATTACTGGCATACCGGTTCGCAACTTCAGAATTGTAGGATCCATAGGAGTTTGAAGTAGCGTCGGGACCTTCAGAGTTGGGGCCTTCAGACTGCTCATATTGTACGGGCGGAGTAGGAGTCGCAGCAGCAGCAGATGGTCCGCGGAGGTCCTGTAAAATCTGGTGGATGTTACTGGCGTACCTGTTGGCAACTTCAGAGTTATAAGAGCCATAGGAATTTGAAGTAGCGTCGGGACTCTCAGAGTGGTCATCTTCGGTGAGTGGGGCAGAGGTTGGCTCAGCAGCGGATGGCCCACGAAGATCCCGTAATATCTGACCGATATTACTAGCGTATCGGTTTGCAACCTCAGAGTTATAAGAGCCATAGGAATGTGAAGTAGCATCGGGGCCCTCGAAGGAGTTATCCTGGGCAGGTGAAGTAGGGGTTGGTTCAGCAGCAGGTGACCCGCGGAGATTCCGTAAGGTCTGGTAAAAATTGCCAGCGGACTGTCCCGCAACATCGGTGTTGTAGGAGCCGAAGGAGTTTGAGTTGGATTCCGGAATCCCGAAGATGTTATCTTCGGCCGATGGAGCAGCGATTATGTCAAGGGTAGATTCGGCAGCGGGAGATGCGCGATCTTCGCGCATAACCTGTCGGATAGAGCTAGCGTACTGCATACCAACATCGGTGTTATGAGAACCAAAAGAGCCAGAATGAGTAGTGGAGTTCTCCTGAGGACTACCGCGGGAAGACGACGCAGAAGTAGGAGCGGCAGCTGAAGAAGACGTTCCAGGATATGATGTTCCAACCAAAGCCGGAGCCGGAGACGGAGCTGCGGCTGTAGCAGCAGTAGATGAGGCTCGAAGATCTTGCATGATCTGCTGAATGTTACGAGCGTACTGCTTGGCGACATCTGAATTGTAAGAGCCAAAAGAATCTGAGTTTGAATGAACGGAAGAGTCCTCGAAAAAGCTCTCGTGGGCATATTTCGCCTTTGCCCTTGCCACCATCTCCATCAATTCCTTCTCCTCCTGTTCCTCCCTCTCTTTCTGCTCCTCTCTCTCTTCCTTCTCTCGTCGTTCAATCTCTTCTTCTTCTTCCCGCACTTCTCTCTCCTGTTGCTCAGCTTCCCATCGTTGACGATCGCTGTCACTGTCGACGTAAAGTTGAAGAAGAGAAGATAGGCCGGATGAATGTGTCGGCTCTGAGGGAACCTTACGGGAAGGTTCTGAAGGTACGGAAGGTTCCGAGGAATCCATAGGAATGTACACATCCGAAATCGACCCTGAAGGAGGGGACATGGGCGGTAGGTTGCGTTTCTTTTCTTCCCATACCTGGCGTTCCTCCTCGCCTTCAATAAACATTCGGACTACGTGTGGAGGCCAGGGACGGCTGTTCACATCTACCCAGGAAGAGAATTCAGATGAGGACGACGTAGACTGGTTTTGGAGAGTGTATTGTAAACCAGGACGGTTGGAACGAGTGGATGCTTCCGAGGAAAATGATGATGCGGTATGGACTTCTTCGTAGCGAACAGTGTCAGCTGTAACACTGATATCGAACGCCTGTCCCAATATCTCCTTTTCTGCCTGCATCAACTCCTCCATCTTCTTCCTGATATGTGGTGGAAGGGCAGCAAGCGGATTGTGAATCGGCCAATTGGTTGTCTGGTATGAGACATCTTCGATCTCCTGGGATGGAGAATCCCACTCAGACCAAGTCCAATTGTGTCGGTCAATCTCAGGCTTAAACATTCGTGGAGACCAGTGTAACGGTTGGTCGTTCAAGTCTGGATTTTTGAAAGGTATGTGAGCCAGAGGCGAACTCTCAATGCTGGGCTCTGGCTTTGCCTCAATAATGACGTGTTTAGGCGTTATCGTTTGGTCGGCGGGCGGAGCAGCGGCAGCCGCTTTTGCCCTTCTTTCCATCATTTCTCTTAACTCCTCTCTTTCCATTCTTTCCCGTCTTTCCTGCTTGTCCTTTTTCAACTTCCACAACTTGGCAGGGTCCATCTTTTCTTTTGCCGGCTTGGCAGCTAGCCGCTTTTCCATATACTGCCTGGCAAGTTCTTCTTGTTGTTTCGGACACTTTGGAATACGCACAACGCGCATGCCATTCTTCATCCGAGATGCTAACGCGTAGATAAATCAGCGTGGGATTGGAAAGGGGCAAGAGACACAGAAACAGTTTAGAGAGTGGGATAGGAGAAAGAGCTCGATGACGACTAGAAAAGTTGAAGAAGGAATGATGAGATACTTACGCGTAACCGTGTGGCCACACCATTTCGCTGGGAGAAGCATCTTTACTCTGTCACATCCGGGGCACAATGATTTGGGTTTGGGAGGAGAATTAATTCCAAGGCGGGCTCCCCGTCTCTGATAACGGGCGCGCGTGGTAGCTAGAAATTCGGAAAGGGGAGAGGGTGCTTTAGGGGAGGAGAAAGGTGAGACGATAGGGGAAGGGGGAGCAGGCGTAGCGGGGAAGGGAGCAAGAGGGGAGAAAGGAGAACGAACAGGAGTGAAGAGAGGAGTGCGGATAGGGGTTGGATTGTAAGGTATGGTAGGGCTACCGGGGGTCATAGGTGACCATGAAATCTGAGGAAGAGGAGAAGGTGTTTGAATAATAGGAGGGGGAGGGAGGTTCATGTGGGACCTAGTTAACCCACGACTGAGAACAGCCGGCACTTTGGTAGGAGTAAATGGAGGCATTGCGAAGGTGTAGTGTATGAGAGATGTAAAGTTGTAGTATTGTAGTTTCAGTGTTATGTGCAGAGAGTTGTATAGAAGGTCAAGAGCGAAGTGAAGGGAAGTTGTTGATGGAAAGAGAGAATAAACTATAGAACGCGCCGAGAAACGCGCTTTTTATACTCTCGCGGTACGTATAGACTTAGTATAGCTTAGTAATATCCTAATAGGAGAGAATTCTCAGCTAATACCCTAATACTATCATAACCAGAAGTAGCCTATACTGTTTTTATATAAATCTGCTAGAGTCTTATACGGATATAAGAGACATTATTCTCACGTAGATGCATACTCGTATATGCGAGTTTGACGAGGGGAACAGCGTAAGTCAGCGAGTACAGAGGCATTTGAAAAGATTACAAACAACTAGATGTAGTATAACATAGCGACATGTCGGTTCAATAACCTCAACAAATTACAGGATGTACGGAGTATTCGCTGTGGGGTGGCTGATGAAAAAGCCATCTGGGTGGTGCTGGGGGGTCACGACAGACGCTTTTCGAAATCTGGAACTAGACTGACACGAAATAACTTAACAGCGCGTGCTCATAACAATATAAGTCTCTCTAGTACATCTATTTATAGAATCCTGATCTAAATAGCGATGAAACTTTCCCATGGAGGGATGTGCTCGTCGTAGACTGGACAGGAGCCACTAACGTAGAAGTCAACGATTATAGAGGGATTCCTTCAGAAGTCAAGTCCGAGATAGGTCCAATACTATGGAATATATCCTTCCTAATCACTTATAATGGACTATAGATAATTGTCATAAGAGCGTGGCCGCTACGCCTTGATGATATCCACCAGTCACGCGACTACCCTCGCCGGACGGGCAACAGCTTCCCAAGCCCATTGAACCACCATTAGCACACAACACCGATGGCCCTTTCTACTATCATAACGTAGACATATGAATACAATTCCTTCTATATATAAGGGAAAAACCTTATAAAAACATCGAAGGGAAAATGTGACGTGTCCAATTCGCAAAAAGAAAAAAAAAACACGACGGAGACATCTATATAGCAACAAGACCTTTCATCCGTATTCAAGAGAGACCTACCAAGGACCTTGAAATCTCGCATCATCGACGCGTCGATACAATCCATTGCGCTCGCAACGTATATATTACCAACGAAGATAGTAGCTACACCAGAGGTACACGATATCTACCTTTAAACCTGCCGACAGAAGACACGTACGAGATTAGTATTAATAGATGTTTGCAAAGAAGAGATACTTGGTTTAGGATCTAAGAGAGCCGAAAACATGGTAGAGATATTGCGACATAGAATTAACGCGTTTAGTAGACTTAGAATACAGTGCTCTAAACTTGGCCGAAGACACCGCGATACGTCGGCAGACATCAGTCCTTGCCATTAACCATCTATAAGTAACCCCGTTCCTTTTGAAGCCATTATTAGTATAGTGATTTTTACCAAAGACATCGCCTCGCCCACCCTCAATCGTCTAATACCTGAACCGAATTGTTCTCCAGCTGGCGCCTCTCAAACCGAGCCTCCGCCGCCTGCCGCATCACGTCCTCCGAGTTGAGCTTATCCGCCGCGGCCGTCGCCGTCTCCTTAATCAGAGTTCGAACCGCACTCATCAGCAACTTATACCATCCGTTGTGCGATTTGCAGCGCTTCTTCTCGCACATGCCGCGTGTGGCCGGGTCTCCCTGTAATTCGGGGTCTAGAGGAGTGTCGAGCTTTCCCGCCTTAAAGGTCGCTTGGCCCTCTGGGGTCTCCAACCATTCGGTGAACTGATAGCGCACCGAGACGGTGTCGAGTCGCCAGTCATAGCCACAGCTATCCTTGGCAAACTTGCCCGCTTCGATAGCAAGCTGTCGGCGATGGTTGGCCCAGTCTATGAGCTGCATCATCTTCTTGTACTGCACGATCTCGTTGCCTAGTGCGAGACGTTCGGCAGCAGAGTTTTTCAAGAAGGCTTGCTCCTCGTCACTAAGCACGCCTGGCTGGGTTGGGAGACCATTAGCCCAGAGACCATCCACATTGCCTGAATAGAAGGTTAGTGCATAAATACAGATAGGTACCTAAGTAAGGACAGGGGTAAAAATCTTAGGCCATTTTCAACGTACCAAAAGGTTGATCACCAAGTTTCCATCCATCCTTCTCGACAGTGCTTACGAGAAGGCCGACGAAGTCTTCTTGAGTGAGGACTTCGATAGCCTTTTCGGAGGCAGCCTTGGTTGGTAGCGTGCTGATTAAGGAGGACCACCAGAGGTCACAGTGGTCGTTGCAGCAAAATGCGCTCCTGTCCTTAGGATTCTTAGTGTACAAACGGGCAGGTGTCTTGCAGCCCGTCAAGGAGCAAGTCTTCTTGTACTTGGTGTAGTTGAGCTTGCCGTCCGTGCAGTTCGGACAGACGAAGCGCTCCACTAGCTTTTCGCCAACCTCTTTATCGAGACTGACGCATTCTCCGTGGAACCAGTCTTCACAGACATCACAACTTATCATCCATCTGTGATCGTCTGGTCCGCGGCAGATACAATAAGGGCCATTGTCGGTCTCATCGTCGGAGCTTCCATCTTGAGCGCCACTCTTAGGTCCAGCTGATGAGGGGTCCTTTTTTGAGGATTTAGACTTTGGAACTCTGGTCTTTTTAGGTCCTTTCTTAGCAGCAGTGCCTTTCTTCTTCGATGCAGTCTTCATCTTGTTGGAGCCAACCTGAGATGAAGGGGGCGAAGAAGTTGGTTGGGTATCATCTGGATCTGATTTAAATGGAGGTGTGTTTGTTTGGCCGAGGCGATCAGGTGAATTTGTTGCCCGGGAATGCGCGTCACTGTTTCCATTGGGAACCTTGCCGCCAAAGCCGTTGCCGAGATGCAAAGGATAGGAATTAGTACCTTCCATCTCAACGTCTTCACTGGACATTGCATTCGGTGTTATGCGAGGATCCGCCATTAGGAAGAATATGACTGGTCAATTCCGGGCCTGTAATGGGACAGACAGCAAAAATAAAAATCAAAAAAGAAAAAGAAAAACTATTAAGGAGGGAACTTGGACCACTGATAGAAAAGTGTAAATAACAATATAATGACACTTTCTTCAGGGATCTCACTCATGAAGACTAACACCCTCAAATTTTGATGAGGCCAGCATTTTCTTTCGCGACAGAATTATTTCCTCTCTCACTTCAAAACGTGTTATAGACGAAGCGACAAATAGCAAATTAACAATCGCCAACTCTCAGAGAAGTTTGTCTAATATCAGATTGAGCTGACAAGAAGGAGTGCTGCGACTTGTCAACACGGCGTTCAACAAGGGGGAAACTATAGAACCATGGGCAAGGTTTTGAGTGAGTGCAGACACTAATTGGAGGCTGGTATAATACCGGATAGGGCAATGTGGCGTTTGGGTCACTGTTATCGACCCCTCGATAATTATGGTATTCGCACGGTACGAAACTACGCAGTAAGCCACATAACCCCAAATATGAGAAGCCACAGCGCTGCCAAGAAATCAGGGGTATGTTCAAGTAAAGGGGTAAGATATACCTACCTAAGGTATTTACTTTATCTTTCCCGTCTCTCTATAACTTGCGCATACCTACATGTATGCAAGATCTTAACTACCCATAATTGGCTGGCTGCTAAATTGAAAAATACAGCACCGACTCAGCTCGTTTGTGAAGAAATAGTATACAATTTGCAACATGGTGGTATTTTCCACTTGCTTGAAATGCCCACTATCAGATTATACCTTAATCTAGGAACTTATAGATCATGAATTACATAGGTACCTAGGTACGATCACTTTGCTATATACTACGCTAATAGAACCTTAGGTATACACGATGCTTTCGAACCCCTCTAACCCTTAAAACAAAGCAGGAGATGTTTCCTCTTTCTTCTCTTTTACGGCCCTTCTAACTACTAACCGCGCCCAAGGGAGTTTAAGTTGCGAAGCGGAAATCAAGCCTGTATCAAGCAAATGAGCTCAAACTAATACAAGACCAAAACAAGAGCAAAGTGAAAACTTACCGCTTATTACCCTTGTCGGTCGTCGTCCTTCTATAATGGTCCTGCTCTTCGGGCGTCATGGCGTCCCACTTCTTCGCCTTGCAATTGTTCCTCCATCGGTAGTAGAAGTACGCCCCCGGATATTGTATTATCTGCGAACAGCTGAGCACTTCCGTGTTGAAGAGAGAATATAAGGGCTCACAGCTTTGATTACTTACACACATCCAGATACAGATGACTAGCAAACCCTTGTTCGCTTTGAAGTATCGCGGCGAGTCGCTAGGTTGATAGACTGCGAAAGTTCAGCACTAGTACTCTGTTTGCTTGTCACAAGGTGGTTTGGCTCACTGTTTGCGCCGATCATCCCACTGACCTGAACCCACATATTGTAGATGCTGCACAGATTAGTTAGGGGGAAAAAATAGCGACAACTTAGACGAAGGGGAGTCTACTCACGCAGCAGAAACGGTTCTGTTCTGGACGGATCCTGCATTCCTACTCGTCCAAGCAACTTGTATGGGATGAGTACTAGACTGAGTCAGCTCTTGATTATCTAGATCTACATTTGGGTGCGGTCCTTACTATGGGAACGACAACAACACCGTCGCGATCGCGAAGTATACCCAAGGGTTGATCGGATCCGGTAGGGCTATCAAGGCCGCGAAACAGGGCAACAGCCAGGCATCTTCCGCCATCGACACGAAGCTTCTATTATTCACCAACTCGCTGACGGCGGTGATAACCAACATGGTGATGCTAGAACAGATGATGTTCGGGATCGAAAGCAAGTTGGTCTGGATGACGTTGAACCCCAGATTTCGAAAGGAAAGTGTTAGGTATTGGCCGACGGGATACTTCGGTATGCCGAACAGCAGACCTAGAGCGTATAACGGCCACATATCGTAGTCTTTCGAACTTTCCCATATTTGTTTGAGGGAGAGGCCCTGCCGATTGTACATTCCTCCTTTCTGAGGGTCGTCTCGAATAACTAAGGGTAGAGTTAGAGATAAGACACATCCATATCCGTATGCTCTACCAACTTACCTGAATTGACAATAATCTTCTCTTCCCTCTCGGTAAAGTATCCCTTAGGATTCCACCAGCTCTTCGTCTTAGCCGGAGATTGTGGCATAAGGAAAAAGGAAGCAAGTCCGACCGAAACTACAATAAAGTTAGTACCGAGGGTATCAGTAGCATCTACCGTTCTTACAAGTAACACAGCCCCTAATTGTGTCAGTTATTAGTCGCATGAACTAGGAAGACGAGGACTCACTCAATGAGAAACAGCCACCGCCAACCCTCATATCCCAAGATACCGCGCATAGATAGAAGACCAACAGCGGCGAATCCGACACCAATGTCGACTGGAAGAAAAGATCAGAAAGATACTTCGAGTCTGGTCTATGATTACCAACCTAATTGTGAAGACATCCAGTACCAGGCTAACCGGATTGGAAGCTAGAAAAAGCGTAAGTGTACTACTCTTCGACGTACATACACTCAAGGTGAAAGTACTTACCGATCTGCCGGTATAGAAGTAACTTAGGTAAAGGATTGTATCCCTATCAACGAGTTAGCTGAGTCTATGAACTTCGGTAAAGAACAAGGAACTTACGGGATAAATCCACCCTGGAACGTCGCACTGATCGACCCGTTAACCAAATTCAACACTACCAAAATAATGACTCAATAACTCAACCTACATTAGGTACCTGGTGGCGAGGAACGATGCTCTGCCCTTGAGGAAGAATTGCATGGCAGAAATGACGCTGAAAATGCATATCTGGATAGGAATCCATAGGTCGGGGCCGATACTGGGTTAGATATCCAGGATTAGCTGAGCCCTCAGGGGACGTCTACTACCTAGCACTCGTAGAACTAACCGCTTGGAAATAAGTTGGGACGGGAGCTCGGCGACCAGGAATCCGACTCGCGAAATCGTTTGGCCAGTATTCTACCCAGCTACTGTCAGCATCGTCAACGCTCGAGAAAAAGGGGGTTGCAGCGCAACTCACGTAGTCGGCGCGGGTGAGGCCCAGATCGTCGAGCATGTTGTCCGAGACGGCGTTGGCGATGTTGTTCCGGTCAATGTTCAGAGCAGCAAACATGATGCACACCCAGACCTAGTAATTCAGTCAGCTTTCTCGTCCTTTCCGCAATATATATGGCCCCGAAAGGACTTTTTTTTTTGGGAAAAAAAAAAAAAAAAACTACCATAATCTTCCAATCGACTTTCCGTCGCACTGCCCTCTCTTCCCGCCATGTCCAGCGGAAACACGGGTCGAAAGCAGACCAGTTCTCCCATTGGGGGTGGATGTAGAGCTTCTTGTACTCCTCCAGACTCTCGGAATCCCAAATGCTAGGCTGCGTCGCGATCTTTGGGTCGAGTTAGCTTGCCCCCCGGCTCAATACGTTAAGCTTGAGGTTTGTCTTTACTAACCGCATCGAGGTCGTACTGTTCGGGCTTCGGACCTTTTCGAATCCTCAAGAACCGTAAGATAGCATCGCCGAGCGCCGATTCCATCCGCTCCGCCTCTTTCGGTACCAATGCCGCGGGAACTGGAGGAGGCAGGTCGACGGGAAGCTTATCGTCGTGGTGGCCTTGAGATTTCACACTATCGTGGTCAGACGTCGCAGCAGAGCCGGTACCCAAAGGCATGGCAGCAGTTGGTTGTTGAGAAGACATTCCGTCTCTCTCTCTAGTCGAATGAAAAGCGTAGGAAGCTATCGCACAAATCACTTCTCACGAATAACAAATCGAGTAGTATGTCAACAAGGAGCCGCCAATATGGCAGGATCTGATATGTGCTACGTAGCACGAGCATTCTCCATCATCTATATATTCATTCATAAACCCACCCGTAGGACGCGCCGGACAGGGGGTTCCAGAAACCCGGGCAAAATATCAAGGACTGAGACACATTGTTTCTGCTTAGCGGCCGTAGTGGAGGGGCATTATACGTAGTAGGAGATAGCGCTCTAAGGCGTGATGCATCTCGAGGGGACTTCTGCACGCCTACGACTTACCATTTCGGACGAATACGCGAACGTACCCCGCTACAGAGGATGGCGACATTGCGAATTATCGATAACCCAGTTGATATGTCCCGAGGAGGTCCAGAATGTGGTAAAATGGGGGGTAAAGTCGTGGTGAAATTCGATATATCCTGTCCGCCAAGGGTGTTTGCGCAATATGGATACCAGCGCACGCCATTCTCCACCGTCGCCTAACTGCGATGTCGTGCTTTGTATTAAGCTTATTCTGTACCCTATCCGAGATAATTTCTGGACTCAATGCGGAGGACTTTCTATCCTCGGTTTTTTATATGTAAAATTTGTAAGCCGTTTATTGAAATGATAAAATTGTTTTGTTTTTACGTTTGGCGCTCAGCTAATTGCCCCCTTTCGTAGTAGATAAGTTGACCATTCTTACATACTAATATTTGCTTAACCTAAAGAGCTCGTTTCGTTCTTTAAGCATGTAAAAATCTTTATATTGATATAAAGTTCTTGATGGTATGATTGAACTACTTACCAATGTCTTATTCGGTGTTCTTTCCGCGCAGTCTCGACCAAGATTAGTACCTCATAACGCACGAGCAAACCGCATCACAGCTTTTCTAAAGTTGAGTTAGCCGAGGGTGTTCAAAGCGCTTTTGTCAACTCTAACAGCTATCTAAAGTATAGTTGGGGTTATACTTAGAAAGCTTCAAGACCACCTGGAATAGCGATCACATACTATGAGTCGGTTGGACTTTTATCTGACTTCGGAGTCGCCGAGTTTATGAGCGATGAATCTATACGGTACCAGGTAATCTCTCCTACCAAGAAACAAGGGGGTTCATTGCATATATTGACCAGACATCTTGATAATGTGTTCATATCTCGCCTTAACCTTCGAGATGGTCATGGCAGTGGCAGAAATGAGAGGCAATGATACCGACACCGGTACAAGCCACACCAGCAGGATGAAATCAAAGCCTTAAGATAGTGAGTGGTCGTTGAATAATACGTATCTTATGAGTTTCAATACATAAAGATCCACAGAACTTGAGGTAGTTGTCATGAGAAGAGAGAAAACACAGTTTCCGATATCCTTACTAGCACATTCTCTTCCATATAAATCCCATACTGACACTAGACGTAAAATCGTAACGTATTAATTTAGATAACTAAGGGTATATAGGAACGTTATAACATAGCATAGCTGCAGCTAATTCATTAGCCCCATCGGCCCGTTGACCAGGAGCAGTAGTATAACGTCGTCAATCGCATGGCACCACCAATCAAACCGACCAACCTATCTGTACCTACAAATACAAGTCTGACCCCACCAGACAGTTAGGTAGGTAGGTATCAGCGCGTGGGTGTATACCTAGTATATACTGGGTAACATAAAAAAAACCCTCATCGGGTCGTGGTATCTCGCATTCGCATTCGCATCCGTCCCAAACGCCATGTCATCCCGTCGCTCGTGGCGGATGTCGTGTTTTCTGTCATTTATATACAATCCCCCCTATTCCTCTTCGATACTTCTCCTCTCTCTTTCTCTCTCTCTCTCTTACAGGGCATAGTTCTCCGTATGCAAGAAAATCTCCTCGAGCATCGGGTCGCCCCAAATCTCCGCCTGTAGCCTCGCAACAGTCGTCGCAACACCTACCCGCATACTAGGTGGCCCGCAGACGAAAACTGCCGTCCGTCTCCCCAATATGCCTCTTCCATCCGAGCCTCCCGTCGTCCACTCTCGCAGCATGTACCCCAGATCGGGTCGCCCGTACTCGACGCTCCAGCCACCATCGATCTGATGAGGTACCGGGAACGCAAACCGCATCAGGCTCTTTTGGAACTCCGTTGGCGTCTCTGGGAATCCGAAGTCAAATCCCGATGGAGGGCCAAATGTTGATGTAGGGCGAGCTTGTGGTGCTGGGGCCGGAGGCAGGTTCGTCGTGCGCAGGTGAGCAAACTCGGGAGGTCGGAGAACGGGCTCAGGCCGCTCCCCAGAGGCATTTTCTGGGCTGGGAGCTGGCGGGAATCGCCGTGGTGAGGGTGGCGCGTAATTAAAATGCGGCTGCTTATCTGGATGCGTCTGCAGTGGGGGGAAGTGAAATTCTCGCTTAGGTTTATCCTCGGGATATTCATCTGCGGAGGCCGCGGCTGGTTGGTTTTGGTTTTCGGTGTCGCTTAGATCCCGGCCCTCAAGCCTGCGCAGTGACTCCTCCTGAGCGGAGAGACGATTTGAGGGTGGTGGGCCTTGCGGCGGGACATGGTGAGGTTGTAGGTATTTTTGTTGAGGAAGGGCAGTGATTCTGTCTTCATCCTCAGCCCGCAACTCACGTTCGTAGTCTGGGTTGCCTTGTGCTTCATCCCTTATTAGCTGGGAATTGCGCTTCGAGGCAATACCCGCCACAAATCCATCTAGTCTATCATGAAACATATTGCTAAGTGGCCGGGGTCCCCGCTCTCGAGGATGTGGGATTCGAGACTGTCTCTTGGCTGCAGTAACGAAAAACTTGCAGGTCACGCTTTCCGGTGGCGCAGAATCTCGACAAATCCGCAACTCTTCTCGGAACCAATCCATGGCCTCAAGTCGCTTTAGAGCCCAGACGACAACTACTTTCTTAGTAATAGCCTTGCCGTCTCGCATGCGCTTGATCAGGTTCAATAACTGCGACATTAGCGCAGTTACTCCGCTTCCACCGGCAATTAGAATGCACGTGTCGAATGCAGCCAGTTCTCGTCTCATACCTCCGTATGGGCCATCAAGATATGCCCGGTACGTGTGAAACGGCCCCTTATCAATGGCGGTTTCCAGCACTCTTCGTGTAAATCCTCCATAAGGCTTAAATACCAGGGTACAGTCCCTGTACTGCTCACCATAGTCCGAAGGGAAGTCTTCGCTACAAAGCGACGAGATAGTAAACGGATGGTTATCGAGGAATGAGATTCCGGGCATCCGCAGATAAACGTATTGCCCGGGCTTCCATTTCATTTGTGTAGGAATCGTGATCTTAATAGCGTTCTCACTCATGAGAGTGATAGCTGCCTCATCGCCCACCAAGAACGACATCCGCCACGGTTTAACCCAGTTAAGTTTGAATACTCGAAGGAAATAGCACAGTACCCAAATAGCAATTGTGGCGTATAAGTAATCCCAAGACGCCAAGTAGTTTTTCGTATGCCAGAAGAGGCAGCCGAGGTACACGAACCCAACAGGGACGTGGAGCGTAACAAAAACTTCGTAAGCCATTCTACGGATAAAAGGAAGCGAAGCAACGCAGAGCCAAAGTAGAGGGACTAAGCATGCAATACCAGTGCCATAAATAACACCACTTCCTTCGGGAAACAATTTTGAGAACACAGCCATGCCACCGTCATCCCAGACAGGTTGGATGTAAAACGGAATGGTATGCACAAGCACAAGGAATAGGCAGATATAGCCAGCCCATCTGTGGAACACGTTAAGCCGCTCCGGCCCAATCCCCGTAATTAGGGTGAGCAAGTTCGCTTTCATGCTAGTCGCGACGATCCAAGGGGTCATAGCAACCGCAATCATGCCTGCTCGGATCGCGACGGGAGGCGAGCCGTACTGTATGCTATCCCAGTAGAGTGGCTGCTTGAGGAATACGTACAGCGATACGAACGCGAGGGCAACGAACCCGACGAACAAGACAGCAAGAGACGAAAAGGTAAACCGGTGCTTCCTCCACACAATATCCGGTATAGGCCGGTAGAAGACCCATCTGAAGAGGGCCAGTGCGTCTAAGATGGGGCCGACGGCAGAGAAATCGGACTTCGGCTTGAAATCCCTCTTCTCGCCAACTCCGCCTTCCTCAGGGAAGAACTGCCGTCCGGTGTGACCCGTCTGCATGGCTGTCGGCAGTGCGTACTCGGGGTCGAGGTTGTATAGGTCCCGGTAGTGCTGCTCCACCTCTTGCTTGTATATCGCCTGCCGAATCTTATCCTGCCACCAATGCCATATTCGTACCAACACCACCAGCACCATCAGCGCCAAACTGAAGTAAGTCCATCCTAAACCATACTTTCCCGACTGACTCCATGGGTCGACAGTATTGGCTTCTACTAGGCCGGGCGGACTCGTTGCCGTTAAGGGAATCAATATCCTTTTCGCAAGTTCTGAAAGCGTTCTCGTCGCTCCCGCCATGTCTAATGCTGTTCCCTCAGCCATTGTTGGGATTAGGATATGGAAAATGGCGATAGATTCATCAATATCACACACACCCCCAATTCCTACTATACCAACGAACTGTAGACCTTTGGCTTATACGAGAAGCTTAATTCTCATCCAATTTATTCTTAATCCCTTCTAAAATATTTTCTTACTACCTGGATAAGAACCGATAGCCACCTTCACATTCTGTCATCGACACTGGGTATAATAGCGGGAATAAAATGGAACGAGTGAAGTCGTGTTGTCTGCGCGTGATGAGGAATGCCAGATCCCTCAGTTCACAGAATTAAAAGAGACGGAAGGATAGCGATGGCAGCCATTGAACTAGACAGTGACGTTCCGGCAACGACGGTAAAAAGGGCAGTAGGCAAAAGAAAAGAGATCTCGGGATCGACAATAGGGATGGGTGCTGGGCTGCTGGGGAACGGCAGGTAAGGTATATATCAAATCGAGCCAGGATCGTGGTGACAAGACCAGCAAGGTGGGGAACTAATTCCGTTTTAGACAGATAAGTCTGGTAAAGTGTATGCGAGCAGTGCCAATGTGCAGCAATATGCAGCAAGGTTGTCAGTCCTTTTCCGTCACACAACTACTACATTAGGTCTGCGATCTCCTTGCAGCTTGCCCAATAGGAGTTTTGCGAGATTGGCCTCGTGGGAAAACCGCCTGTACAGGCACGGCAGGGACCCAGCTTCGAACCTTTAATACCCATTCGATCCGGTCAATCAGGAACGAGAAGACCTAGAGCTGGTGTGGATTACAATCGGTTGATGAGCAGGGCCACCCAGCGGCTGGCCGTACCTCGATATTGGCTGCAATCCTTCAAATGAGAGATTCTGTTCCCCGCAGGCCTGCAAGAGTCTGCACGAGCCTGCACGTTCCACGAAATAAGCGTGGGCGCTAGATTTTCTGTACATTCAGACATTAGACATTGTCGTCTAGAGGCCCACCTATCTTAACGTCTTCTTGTCATGTACATGTACCGGGTAGAGAAAAAAGAAGGATTAGGTACCAGGTTAGCTAGCTGACGGGAGGATTTGCCGTGCCGGTACGCTGGCAAGGGTCCATTTCGTTCTGTCTGTCTGTGCTAAGTTGTGCATATGTACAATACCTAACGCAGTGTGTCGCATTCGCATCATGCAGATCCACGAGCTAGGCAAAGCTTCTGTACGCGATAAGCAGTTATATCACAGACAGCTTTTTGGGGGCTGTTGGAAGAGATGACGAGATGACGAGATGACGAGATGACGAGTATTTCCTCACTAGAAAGAAAAAAAAAGTTATAGGGAGGAATATGATCGAGACTTCCAATTTCCTAAGGAAAGGTACTTAGATCTTAGCAGGTACATTGCCTAACGCCTGCTAAAGCAAGCGGTGTACCTATGTACCTAATCCCCGATTCCCATCTTTCCTCCTCCAAAATTCTCTCAAGAGACGTTACACTGAATAGCTCAATACCTGTAGCTACTGTAGTAAGGATTAGGTAGGGATTGTAGGGATTGTACTATGTAGGGATTGTACGTGATAAGCTTTTTGTCGTCATTCGGCGGTTATTGTGCTCCGAACGTACCGGCCAATTGATGAACCACTGTCAGCCACTGACGACGATTGGACCGTCTGGTCCATCCGATAATTGACCATGCGATACCTAATTAATGCCATGCTAATCCCATCGGCCGATGGATATCGAATGAGAAGCGGAAGCAGAGCTGTGGCATAGTATTCCCACTTGGCCAGGATTCAAGTTGATAACCTCATATGAGCAGGGAAATTAATAAAACTCTTGGGGTCTTCGGGGGCCGGCTTGGGGTGACGAAGCAACAGGATTGGCGCAAAAAGCAAAAATATGACAGGGCGCTTAATCGCGCTTCTTGATTTGCCGATATAGCTCACCCACCTTACCATAGTAGGTATTCTCCATCCAACTCGCCAATACGTACAATACGTAATATATAGTAAGCTAGAGATGAATTAAAACTAGGAAGTTTCCTAATAGCTAACGAAAAAAGCTAGCTGCCTACCATACAATGCATTAGGTACAAACGTCTCTCCGGAACAACAGCTTGTGATTGTGTGATAGACTAGTAGCTTGCAGCCACTTCGACATACGTTCCGGGCTGCTGGGAATACGAAGCGGCAATTATCATCCAATACCACAAGCTGCTTTGGTGGCCCGTCTCAGCCAACAGTCATTACGTCTTCGGCATACCGGGTTTTAATCAGGAGCTCACATCAAGTCTTCTATATCATGAGGTTTTTACAAAATGCAAATAGCATAGAAATGGTAAGAAAGATGCTTTTCTTTTACAAGTCAACATAATCTATGATGCTTTCCCTGTAAGCGCTTGCGCAAACGAGTAGCGTAGCTAGTGTATTCCTATTTCAATTAAAAGGTAGTCCTAATTGAGCAGAATCAACCGAACCCAACGCAAGAGTTAAGCCTAAGAGCATGCATTCCTGTGCCCATGCCTCAATAAATAACGTGCATAAAGTTTTCAATCTCGGAGACGAAATTATGGTAAAAAGTTCCATTGGTAAAGGGTAAAGTGCCTGACAAAATTGGTGAAGTTTAAACTCTCAGGTTTAAAGCCATAGTTCCATGATATAAGCTTATAACAATTAAACTTCAGTTCGATATATGGTACATGATTCATAGTTGAGTAAGCTACCCTTGAGTCCAAAGTGTAATAGAGTTTTGTTTGTTCGGGTCTTATAAATGCCCTTCTGTACCTAAGTCATGGGAGGAATAATATTAAACGATGTGGCTCTTTATTCTTTTTCTTGGTGAATCTGTTCATTGACATGAAATGAGCAGGAAAATAGTAACCTCCATCTGATTTATCTGAAGCAGAAGTGGACAGATAGATGCATTGCAGTAAGGGTTGCGACCGAAACTGTCCACCCTGCGTATGAGGAGCCGTTGATCCATAAAATATGAAATCCCCTTTTCTTATCTTAATAGGTCGGTTCATGATGCGCGTCTTTCCTACAGCTTCCTTGTGAAGTTGGTTTTGTAGAGGCATTACTTGCAGAACTTATTCGACGACACCGTCCTGTTTATGATATGAATGGTTCCAATGGTACAATATATTTCCGCTATCACTTCCGAATAGATAGGTAGTTTTTACTCCCTAAGAGATGGATAGTGCGGCTGGTTCAAATAATATCTTGTCTCAAAGTATCAAGGCAAGCCCAAATAACGCGGCGCCTCCTTGATTGGACACTTAATGCTGGCGTTTCTTGTTCTTTAACTCTTGGTCTGAAAGATTCGTTGAACTGAACAGGGGAGACCACTGGTTCTTTTCCAAACATCCTATGTAGGTTAGAGGATAGAAATTCCAGGGGCGCACATTTAGTGGTGCAATAAGTAAAGGTTCATTTCAGCACTCGCAACCAGCATCAAGGCAATACCAACCATGACAGGCTATTATTGTAACGAGTTCCGTCAGGGATGTTGTCGTTTCTCCTCTTAGTTCCCAATTCGAAGTATGAGTAGACTTGTACCATATTCTCTTGTCAGAAGGAAATGAATGTTGTATGAATAGAGTTACAATGCCTAGGAGGAGATAAGTTAGATAATTTCCTGGAGTAATTGTAGCAGCAAATAGAAAACAAAGTAATAGTTAATATACAAGATGTGTAGTAGCCGCAGGCGTAAGAGAAGTACCTTGCAAGATACAAGAGATGAGAGCCAGCACCAGCACGATAAGTGCGGTAGGTAATAAGATGGGATAAAGCAAATCAGAGCAAGAAAAGGTATAATTATGAGAACAAAACATATCAAATCAAGACTTACCATGTCATGTTGTGTCGAGATCTATGGCCTCAGGGGATCAGTTGGTAATACTTGAAGTCTTCAGCAGCAAGACGATAAGAAATAGGTGAAGTGTATAGAGTTAGAAGCAGTCTTCCACATGGTGCGTGGTTGGGACAAAGCTCCCCTCGGCGTTAAAATGAGCCCAGGGGATATAGTGTTGCAATTAGCTATAAAATAGGTTGTGTGAAGTCCGTGTTGGAGGAAAGGACAGTTATGCGAGGGCGGGTTGTGTGAATATAGGTTATTTAGAAGGGCGCCGTATTAATAAAGGGCTGTGTGATAATAGAAGTGGGAGAAAAGAAAGAAAGCTTTGCCCCGGGGGGCCATAGGTTTAAATAGAAAAAACGACGATTAGGCCATAGATAATTTTCGCGTTCTCACTGCACTTAACGGGGCAACTGCTACTTAGATAGCAGTACAAGTAGAAGGAGCGAGGTAATCGCGGGGTTAACGGCGAGGCGGCCACCGAACAGTGACCTACGCTACTTCCTTACAGAAAATATTGCACGGCCTGATAAGTTGGCACCTGCAGCACCTTAGTGAGAAAAAGAAAGAAAAAAAAAAAAAAAAAAAAAAAAAAAACTTAGAACTGAGCTGGCCCCTTCCCAGTTTTGGTAGGTAGAACATGCCGTAGCTTCTTCAAGGTACGGTCGAAAGTAGTTTCCTTGGGCGTTGCTTCCGTGTCATAGGTAACAGCCTATGGAAATGACTTTACTGGAAGGTACATTATCAAACGGCTTCATAGCGCGCCTGCTTTATCACAGATTGGGATAACTTACATGTATCTGAGGAAAGTGCTAATGCAATGTGCTACCCACCTAACATAATCCATTAATGCAGTACTTACCTCTAAAAATGCATTGTACAATGAAAATTCTCGTCGTCTTGTACCTATGCTCTGAGTACATGCCTACATAAAGTTAGGTAGGTATGTATGTAAAAATATCTAATAAATTATTACCAATATATCCTAGTTAATCCACTATGGAAGTCGCTTCAAACTCTATTAACTCAAGAGTCTGTGCCTTGTTAGTATCCTAGCATCATATTGCTATCAAAACCCATAGATACCAAAAGTTGCGTTCGTCGCTGTATCAATTTCACCGTCAGTGCTTCTTTATGACACGTTACTTTCATTTTACCTTGTAGCACGCTTATGTACCTTGCACTTTTGGGAAAATCAATGATGTAGATACCGCTATGCATAGACGTGCCTTAAATTAATTCGAGGAAAGTGATGCCAGGTGGTGCCCCCTATAAAGACACAAGAGGACTTCAAGACAACAAGACGCTTATTATGCTAGGAGTCAGGAGGCTGTCTACCGCTAGGCATTGCTACATACCTACATGCGTCTTTCCATGAACATTCTAAAGTACAGCTCAAAGTTTCAACCCATTAACTTTGGGGGGGGGGGGGGGGTAATCTTGCTTAAGCTTGCACAAACCATCTGGAAAAGAGGCTGGCACTTGTAGCACATTTCTCGTGCGGATCAAACCATATTGTATCTTCATCTCGGCTGAGTAAGGCTACGGCAGTAGACTAGGATTTAAAATATATGCATAGGACAGCCCAGCCTATATAACGGCTTGTACTTGTGTTCTCAGGGTTTGTTCAAAGAAGAATAGTGTCTTGTCCGGTATGAGTTTAGTAACCTAGGGGTAACTTAAAGAAGCAGGTGTAGCTGAATAATGAGTGAAGATCATGTGTGAACGCATTGCTGATGAGTAGGCCAGGAGAGCTCCTGAAGCTCTCCTATTAAGCAATGGTAAAGGCAGATGATATCGGTTTTACTTTACTATATCATATACTGGGTATCTACACTTAGCCTCTTCTGTATTCCTCTCAGCTAGAGTTATACATAATCGTAGCTTTGTAATATTATGCTTACCGATAAACCCCTTAACCCCAACCTTTCCCAAAGAGGAAAATGGTCACTACGATTTAGTCAGCTGTAACATCATGAAAGGTATGATGGAAAAGTATAAGTATAACGGCGAGTACTAGAGGAGTTCAATGGAAAATTGGCAGATTACTTCTATATTATCATCTAGAACACGCTTGAGAGTATTTAGAACCATGGCTTTCGTACCGACGACAAACTCGGAGATCCGAGAATGGCTGCTTAGAGTAAGTCTGTCCCTTCTAAGAACGAGATACACTTTGGCTGATCGCCACTAAGTTTCATGCCACGAATGACTCCCTCGACGTGTCGAGGTTAGAAGATATATACACAAAAGATGCCAAAGTACAGTTTGGTAACATGCCCCCTTTTGAGGGATTAGACGAACTACGCAACCTCTTGAAGGGAAACTGGGCAAGACTAGAGATGATGCACCACGAAATTGAAAGTTTCGGTAAGATAAGATTCAAAATCCATTATTACCAATTACCAAATAGTATACAGGCATCCAGGTAGCTAACACATTTATACGGTAGACATGGTAGACAACAAGATCTATCAACCATGCCATATCACGTGGAAAGTCAAGAACGATCCGGAGAAGGAGACAATTGTGGTTCCGGCTTTCGCTTTCATCCACCTAGAAATGTCTGGGGAGGATAAGGGGCTTGTCAAGCAAGCTGCGTATTATATGGACGGTGCTCCGTTGATGGCAGCACTCCAAAGGTCTCTATAGAATTGGTAATCAGCAGGAGCAAGGAAGTGTATTTGGTGCTGTTGAGCTTTATCTTATCGGCGTGTCACACGGGAACTGCAGCCTTATGGATTAATGAATATTGATTGGCTATGACTTCATATGACCCATTTTCTAAACTAGGGCCCCGCAAGGCTGCGTTGGGTCCATCTCAAATTTCAAACCCTCCATCTATCAAATACAACTACACTGTGATGTTTGTAAAGCATTGGTGAATTCTAAATTGTTAGTCTTGGCCAAAATTTCCGGAGCTTAAGCCTCGGCTCCTTAATAAACACCATGGCAACTTCAAATTCCTTAACCCTGTCGAGCGCGACCTTTGCAAAGCTCTCCCCGCACCCGTTCCTCCTCGCAAACCTCCAGCCCTCAGACCCATCGACACCATCCTCGCGTACGAACGGGCGACAACCACGACAGGCGCGCCCCTATAGCATTAATACCTCCTCTCTGTCCCACGCGCACGGAAGCGCTGTGGTCCGCTCCGGCGACACAACTGTTATCTGCGGCGTGCGCGGCGAGACCCTCCTCACATCTCAGATCCCGAACTACCGTGCACCGCAAGCCGGCGGTATCGCGATTGGCGACGAACTGCGAGACTACGATCTCCTGGTGCCGAATGTCGAGCTAGCGACCGGCTGCGCGCCCAATTTTCTACCGGGTGTGCCCCCGACTACACTTGCGCAGACACTAAGCACGCGCCTGTTCTCCCTGCTGCACAGCTCTAAGCTTTTAAATGCGGAAGACCTACGAATATACCATGATAGCTCTGAGATGCAAGGGGAAGGAGATACTGAAGAAGAAGAGGATAGCTTTGGAGAAGCAATGAAGGAGGTTAAGGCATACTGGGTACTATACATCGACGTGCTGTTCATTTCCTTTGACGGCAATCCCTTCGACGTGGCTTGGGCGGCAATTCTAGCTGCTCTACGGGACACGAAACTTCCCCACGCATACTGGGATGTGGACCGGGAATTGGTGCTATGCAAACGACCAACCGAGAAGGAGCCGAGCCCCTTACGCATACGCGGGCTACCAGTAGCTTGCACAGCAGTCGTTTTTACAGCAAGGGAGAGGCAGAAGAAAGGTAGCGGTCAGTACTGGATCCTAGTGGACCCGGATAGGTTAGAGGAAAGCTTGTGTAATGAGACCGTTACGATGGTGGTCGATAATACGGAGGGGGAAGCAAAGATCCTGTCGATATCTAAGAGTGGTGGAACGGTTGTTGGTCCCGCTCTCATGAGAGAGTTTGCTACTGTAGCCACAACGCGGTGGAATGAGTTTCGTGCTGTCTTACAACAATAGGAGTCACTTGATACCCCCAAAATAATGGAATGAATACGAAACTGCTACGAGAATAATCTGAACTACGAGCGAGCACAATTATTATCGCATACGAGGGGTTAAGAGATTATAGTTGTTGCTCCCGAGCAGAGATGCCGAGCAAAACCTATCGTAAAAAAAGCTAGTTAACTACTAAGAATTAGATGTATCAACCCTTCGAACCATCCTATCAGGCGTTATTCCAGGATAGTAGATACGGGACGACATATTGGTCTGCCGCCCATTAAAGCGAACAGCCTACTGAAAGGCCATTCTAATACCAGTGTCGTGGCGCTTAGGAGGAGTAGAAACGCTGGATACTGGCGAGCGGGTGGTTGTTAGAAAAAGAAAAAGAAAAAAAAATTTAACCAAGAAAATCTAAAGCTAATTTTAGTTAAGCCAAGGAGCACCTCGAGTGGGTCCAGATGTCGGATCTTCGGTCTTAGTCATCTTCCGCGAATATTAGTTCGGCTCCACCTAAGTACGAACCAAGCTCCATTTTCCCATCTACAAATTTTCGACAAGCAAAAAAGAAAAACCCTGCTTCGACTTTTCCTCTTCTTCCCTTTTCCTTTCCGTTATGGAATCCTTGGGAGACGAGCCATGGGACGTAGTGATCTGCGGCACGGGATTGCAGCAGTCGCTACTGGCTCTGTAAGCAAAAATCCTCTCTTCTCTTTCTTCTTCTTCGTCTTTCTTCAGTCTTGAGTATCTACCTAGTAGGATAATACAACACCTACTATGTACGTAAACATGTGTCCGGGAGCTTCGTCTGACTGACCTAGTCTTCTTACCTCCGCGATGTGAAGAGCTCTCTCGCGGTCGAACAAACGCGTATTTCACCTCGACCCCAATGACTACTACGGCGAGCATGAGGCTGCTTTCAGTCTCCAGGAGGCGGACTCTTGGGCGGCGAGCCACGCCGATGGGCGCTCTGCGGAAGAAGAAGAAGACGAAAGCGTAGAAGAGAAACGTCCTATCTTCCAGAACGCAGCCGCATGGAAACATCCAGGCGCAGAAGGCCTCGGCCTATCCTTTCCCCGCGCATACTCGCTAGCACTAGCGCCTCAGATCATCCACACGCGCTCCAAGCTACTGGAGCAGCTCGTGTCGTCGAGGGCCTATAGGCAAGTCGAGTTCCTCGCGGTCGGCTCGTTCTTCGTGTACGACGAGGAGGCAGGCGAGGGTGACGACGATATCTCGAAGCTCGCTCGGATTCCCAGCAGTCGGGAGGACGTGTTCGCCACGCAGGCCATCCCGACCAAGTCCAAGCGGTCGCTGATGAAGTTCCTCAAGTTCGTTATGAACTACGACTCCGAGGAGCAGAGGCCCGTCTGGCAGGGCCACGAGCAGAAGCTACTGTCAGAATTCCTAGCTACCGAGTTCAAGCTGAGCGAGGATCTGCAGAAGTATATCCTCGCCTTGACGCTGACTCTGGACGGCCGCATTGCGGTCGCAGATGGCCTAGCTGCGATCCACCGACACCTCACTTCCATGGGCGTTTTCGGCCCCGGCTTCTGTGCCGTGTATCCCAAATGGGGCGGCTCTTCGGAGATTGCGCAGGTGGCGTGTCGTGCCGGAGCCGTAGGAGGCGGTATATACATGCTCGACACCAAAGCAAAAGTCGGCGATAGCCCGGATGGCCGCGAGATCTCGCTCGAGCTATCAAATGGAGCATCGGTCCGCACGACAAAGCTAGTCACGTCGCAACAGGATGCTCTTCCCGGCGCGCAGACCATCATACGGCTTATCGCCGTAGTCAACGCGCATCTAGAGCCCTTGTTCGAGACCGTGATAGAAGGCGCCCCAACGCCAGCAGTGGTAGTCGTGGCCTTTCCAAATGAGGACAGCCCCGTCTATGCGTTTGTGCATTCTAGTGATACGGGAGAATGTCCCGCTGGTCAAAGTAAGCTCACCTTTTTTTTTGCCCGAATTTCTGTTTTTTACTTTGCTTCGCGAATATTGGTGTTATGATGATCCAACATAACGAATACTTATCTACATTGTCCGACGCTTCGCGCTGAGGAAAACAACCTCTGACAACCTGATTGCACCAACTTCGTCTTATATTATATTCATGATATCCAGCATGCAATGTAAATCGAGCATCCGCTAACCGTTACTCCTATGGTAATAGGTGTAATCTACCTAACCACTCTCGCATCTCTTACAGCCCCACAGTGGCTGGAATCTTCTCTCAACTATCTCCTCGCCGCTACCGCCCCTCCAAAGGGCCCAGCGCCTGTACCCCTGTACAAGCTGTGGTACGAGCAGACCCTCAGCGCGCGAGAGCCCTCGGTCGCAACCAATGGGGAGACTCGCTCCTTCGCGTTCCCGTCGCCCTCTCTAAGCCTTGCTTTTGACGACGGGTGTCTGGGCCCCGTCAAAGAAGCTTGGAAACTGGTTATGGGCGATGATGCCTTGGAGACCGAGTACATGGTTTTCGAAGACCGCGAGGGTGTGGGGGATGATGACGATGACGTTTACGATTAGATATGTTAGTCTGCTTGGGTGTGAGGATATTGCAAGTAATGACCAGGTAATTACCTGATAGCTGAAGTACCTATCAAATGAATATTAAAACTAATGGGTTGTTTCCTCTTTATACATTAATTGAACGTATCGTATTTACGTTTGACATCGTCCTTTGTGCTAGTAGCAACAAAGCTACCTACTTGGCCACCTGTAGCTATCCCTTAGAGGTACATGCACCGACAAAGTGAACATTACCGCAAATTATCGACCATGAGCTTCTCCTATCACCATTACCACTCAAATGTGTTATTATGATTTCAGATCAAATACTCTGATCGGTATTCATTATCCATCGAATCTCGTAAACTAGCTTACAAGCCAACATGCAACTCTCCTAGAGCAAATATACACCACGCAAATCCCATTCACTCTCTGAAACCTGACTAGCGTAGATGATCGGCTCCTGGCGATGGCGTTAATGTTAGCAGGATACGGAGGCGAGTGGACGATCGCTGTTGCAGTACTGGGACACACTTACAATGCCTACCTAAGCTTCAGCAGAGATCTTATCATCGCCATAGTAGATGCCTTAGCACGTAGACTTAAGGTATACCAGACTTAATAAGAAATATACGCCAATAACCGAACCGAAGCAACGAGCCCGGATGTTATGTGCGTGCGACTTCAGCCTTTCACTATTCATACTTCAGCATCAGCAGTATCAGCCAGCTTGGCACCAACCCAAATACTGCCGAAGGGTGCATTATCTTCGCCGTCCTGCTGGACTTCTAGATCGCCTTTTGTCGCGAGGCAGAGCGTGTGGTAGAAAGCATGCGCAGCCGTCGCACGCGGCGTTTCCCGGGGGACGAATAAGTCGTCAAAGGCGATCCATTTACGGTTCTCGTCAAAATCGTCGTCTTGGAGACGCTCACCATCCTCGTGGATCGCCGTGTGCATGAACAAAAGGAAGTTCGCTCCTTCGATGTCGAGAGTTGGCCATGCATCTTTCTTTTGCTCGCCTTCTTCTGCGCCATCACCTTCTAGCTGTAAACCGTCGAATGAGTCATCCTGAGAATGGAGACCGCCGAGATCGAAGCCGTCGTCACCAAGTATTGGATCATCACTAAAGCGTACAAGATCCTGGACATTCCCGCGATTTCCTAGGGGACTGGACGGGATGCGACCCTTTTGAGCGGACCCGCGGACAGATGAACCTAGCACAGCAGACGAGCCTCGGTTCCAGGGCATACGCAAGGCAGAAGAAAGATGATCGGACATAGGCGCCTGAGCATCTCGGCCAACCTCAGGGCTGTTAACAATTTGTGCGTCTTGGTCATCGAAGACGTAATCATCTTCTAAACCCCGACCCTGCTGATCGGTTTCGCTTTCCAGTCGCGGTCTGACTCGGCGTTCTTGGTCATCCTTTTCGATGGGTTCGGTCGCAGATCGATGTCTACGTTTACGACGGGGTTTCTCGGGTATTCCAAGTCCAGTGAGAGCAGTAAATAAAGAGTCACCCGAGAAATCGAGGCCCAGTGGATGGATCATTCCAGGCACGCCTAAGTTCTGTCCGATGTTTCCTAAACCCAGGCCGAATGTAAGAAGCATGGCGTTTGCCTTTGTTTGCGCTGTTCCAGTTCGACCCCTGCGAGTACCACAGTTCTCCAAATACTCCCTTTGCCAATCTCTCAAGATAGTTCTTGAGAGTTGCGTTTCTTCGTCAGCAACCGGACCGCGGGCTTTCTTCTTTCTTCGAGAAGGCGCTTGATGAGGGTGGTCATCCAAGAATGCGCCATGTTCATCTTGCGGTTTCTCTTGAAAACCCGCTGTTTCTGGTTGCACTGCATCGGTCATGATAACATCGCCTTCATTATCGACATGGTGTTTATGCTGTTGCTCGGGGTGGTTCTCGTCTTCCATTGACGGGAGAGGGGGCAGTTCTGGATCGTCTTGGTCTTGGAGGCCAGCTGGTTCATTCAACTCGATGATATTTCCATCCTCGTCTATCTCCATTCCCCAATCACTCGGACCCGCAAATTCATCCTCTTGATTCATGACGAATGGAGCTGCTTCCGGTTTCTGCGAGGATGAGAGGCCCTGAAGACCGAAAGGAGATCCTTGAGGTCCGGAGAAATCTGAATGATGCAGATCAAACTGTATGTTAAAACCCGAGCCCTGGCTGCCCGAGCCTGAAAGAAGGGTGTTGTCAAAGGGGGACATCTGCGAAGATGTCTTATTGGTCGCCTGACTATTTGCTACCAAAGCGTCAAGGTCGAACTGCGGAAGGCGCATGTCTGGGACAAAGTCTGGATCGTTCATGATCAGAATGTTCTCCGGCCTAGCAGATAACCTAGTCAGTTACAACTGGCTTCTTGTGCTTATCGTCTAGTATCTTGGGCGCTTGAAATTCTCACCTTGCTTGTCCTGCCTCCGGGTCGAGCTGGTTTGAACCAAATTTGGTAAAGAAGATGTGCATGTGCGCCTGAATCTTCTGCAGGTCGGAAAGCATATATGAACATTGCTGATTGTAGACCCTAGATACTCCATAGAGAAGATGGCCCTGAAGGCGCAAGGCAACTGGAGCGCCTGGCTCGATGATTTTTCCACAAGCTTTTTGCACATCAACTTCTTGTATCGCCTTTCGAGTTACCTTCCTAGTACTCGAGCGATTCCCAACAGTCGCGACGAGCCTTCGAAACGTCAGTCGAGTCAACGAATTGTTTATTTATATAGCAGACGATAGACTGTGAGTGTCAAGTCGCAGACCATGAGGTGAGGAAACAACTTCGTTGTTCCGCAAGGAACTCTAACTAGGATAGCTTTGAAGCCAAAGCTATATACAAACAGTTCCTTTGTTCTCAAGGAGTCTCAAGTGAGACTCCTGACAGTGAGGAAAGAGTACTTGAAGTGAGAACTACTTACCATATAGTCGCAACGCCATATTGGCGGCTTGTGAGAACTGGAACACGGTGTAAGTGATATATACCTGGTATATATATACGAGTTTAATAAGAATGTAAGACTTACTCTCGTGGCTGTAAAACATTGTGAAAGGGGGATTAAGGGGGTTGACGCGTCAGGCGATTTGTGTTTAATCGATGCGAAGGGAAAACTATAGCCTTATTATCGGTTATATAATAGGCCAATAAGACCCCAACAACGTTCAGGTTCATCTATTCTTAACGGGTAAGAATTCTTGGGAATTATAACGATGCTGAGGGTGATTTTGGGGGTGAAAGGGGTCGAAGAAGAGAGTAATGAGGACGCCGAGTTGTTTTTGAGTTGTTAGTTGTAGAAGTTATTTTTATTTTTATTTTTTTCAGCAAAATGCCTTAAGTTTTAATATAAGGTGTACACAATGTCTGCCTTCTAACGCCTAGAAATTTAGATCATATTTGCTGAGGAAGTCGCGTTCTACTTGCATAGACCATCAGGGCATCTGTATGGCTGCTGCCTCAGTGGCGTCTACACCCTACGAGGTACCTAACCCAACGTACCTGCCTTTACACGTTGCATTGCATTGATACGTGTATGTACTTGCATGTATTTTCGAGGAAGCCGTAGGGCTGTTAAAAGGTTCCCAAAAACATCCCCTGTCCATGAGGCTCAATAGGTATTTCGGGCGCGTTATTTCCAGGTACCTAGATATGTATCACATTCATGGCTGGCCGTTTGCACACCTTCATTAATCATACGCTATCATATGTTTAGCCGATTACCTTGCCTTCTTACCCGTACCCTAGTTATATTGATCGAATTTTGAATAGAGCAAGCGGGAGTTTGTATGTTAAGACATCATGTTTGTCCTCCTACTTAAGTTTACATATTATTAACTAGGTCGCATTCACGGAACCAACGGCTTATACGCCTTTCTTCCATATCTGGATACTTGGACCATGATACATATCCCCGGATTTCTATACTGGAGTGTGAACATTTCGTACGTTATAAGATGTGCTTCCCTGGCTATACCTCCGTGATATCAACTAACGTTATGTTTAGAACCCGAACCATAAGTTGTTATCATACTAGTTATCATAACTAACCAATATGACCAAACATTGTTACACACTTACAGCTTACTAGGATTAACTTATATGGTTCATGTCGTTATTCGTCGTTCTTTTTATTAATGCTAAAAAAAAATATATATATATATATATATATATATAACGCAAAGGAATTGTTACGTTATTACCTGAAGATTAAGATTTGAATCTAGGGTTTCTTTCGATCGGGTATTCCCGAGATCAGATAAAGGATCCTCGTACGATGAAAGACTTCGATTGAAGCATATTGTAACCCTAAGATACGTCTATGGACAAGCGCCATTCTAATACCGTACGTGCATGAGGTATTTTGAGCCAATATCCAATCGTTAAAACAATATGGCCATCAATGTTATCCAGATAAACCAATCACAGGTCTCGGTCATGACGAAGATCTAACACTGCATTTGCCAAGACGCCGCTAACACCTCAAGTTAGGAAGCGTTCTAGAATTCATCAAAGTCCACGGGCATCACCCCTCATCAGTTATTAACGCGTATATTCCTATCCGTTTTGCTTTATAATCGAGATACCTAAGCCTATATCTCGGATGAGTTCAGAGACTGTTGCTTATCTCTGTGATGTTTGCTTGTGCGACCATTACCTATACCTGTATACAGTGAATCAAGAGATAAGTCGAGTGTACAACGAAATAGTTGACGCACATGATATCTCGGCTCATCGACTCCACAAGTGGGAAGACCCTGAAAATCCCTTAAGGCTGATGTTCCACCTGAGCAAAAGAATTCACACCGGAATTTAAACCAAAATCGTTTATTCATATATTACATTAATAATACATAGCCGGCGTGGGATCTCCTGCGATGGACCCTCTCGTCGCCTCTGAGCTCGCTAAGAGCGCTGATGGCATTCCCTTTCGCGCTAAGGAAAATCATGTTCACAGTACTTGGGCGAAGACTTTCCTGTCGCGGCCGGAACTCTACTTCCAACCCGAGACACTGCCTGAAATTGAGAAGATAGTGAGACTTGCGCACAAATGCCGTCGTCGCATCACCACTACTGGCTGTGGCCATTCCCCGAGCTCGCTAACCTGCACTTCGTCATGGCTGGTAAATCTCGACAAGTATAATCGCATATTATCCGTAGATACGGATACCGGCGTCGTGGTCATGCAGTCTGGCATACGATTATACGCGCTTTGCGAAGAGCTCGAGAAATATGGCCTTGCCATGCCGAACCTCGGCAGCATTAACCAGCAGTCCATTGCTGGTGCCATTTCTACAGGTACTCATGGGTCGAGTCTCAAACACGGCTTGATGTCTGAAGATATCCTCTCTTTGCGCGTAACGGCTGCGGACGGCACTACGAGGTTTTGCTCTTCTGAGGATGACCCCGAGCTGTTTCGGGCATCCCTCATTTCTTTAGGCGCACTTGGCATCATAACTGAAGTCACCTTCCGAGCTGTACCTGAGTTTACGCTGCGGTGGAAGCAGGCTATTGATACCGATCTTAAGATGTTTAATGCGTGGGAAAAGGATCTCTGGACACAGACTGAATTCGTCAGAGTTTGGTGGTATCCTTATACTCGACGTGCTGTGGTATGGACTGCGGAGAAGACAGATGAACCGCTGATAGATCCGAAAGTATCGTACTATGACAACACTTTCGGCTACTACGTCTATCACAACTTGCTCTATGCCTCGCAATTTTTCCCTCGCGTTCTCCCATGGGTTGAGTGGTTTGTTTTCGGCATGCAGTACGGCTTTCGGAATGGCACAACCAGCGGTGCCGTCCAACCGAGCCGTAAGGCACTGTTGATGAACTGCCTATATTCGCAGTTTGTAAATGAATGGGCCATACCTCTTCATAAGGGCCCCGAAGCTCTTCGACGGTTGAGCAGCTGGCTCAATCACCTTTCCCCTTCAGATCCCGACTACGTACCCCACAACATCCCTTTCTCAGCCAAGGGACTCTACGTGCACGCACCCGTCGAGGTGCGAGTGTCCAATACATCGCCTTCTAACCCGAAGTCCTTAATTCCAAACACCAGGCCGTACCTCGACCCGACTGTCGAGGACGGTCCGACGCTATACCTCAACGCCACCCTCTACAGACCTTACTACAGCGATCCGCCGTGCCAGGCTCGCTACTACGAGGCTTTCGAGTGGCTGATGCGGGACCTAGGCGGGCGACCGCACTGGGCGAAGAACTTCGAGACAGACGGTGCGGAGATCGAAAGCATGTACGGAAGCAACCTGAGTCAGTGGCGAAAGGTTAGGGAAAGCGTGGACCCGGATGGCCTGTTTGCCGGTGCATGGCATCGACGATTCGTGCTTGGGAATGGACCCCTTCTCCCGCTCGAAGAGGCGGAAATTAAACGGGAGAAGAACCGCGCCGGGGGTGTGATTTACGAAGGTGTTGTTGGAATTGCCCGGTAGCGATAGAATTTTAGATGATTTATGTTCATGCTCTTCGCTTTTCTACTTAGCTATAGATGTGCCGATTTAATTTAAAAGCGAATTCCCCCTCTGCCCGCGAGCTCAAATATGACCAACTTAGCGTAATGTATGTGCTTCAGAATGTAGTTAAATTCGCAGAGAAGCTGCGCCTATCCGTTGCATGAGTCCATGCTTGGGTTCGTTGAGAAGAAGCCTTGGCTGCCTTTATCTTCTAAAGTGTTTCTATCATTTCTAATCTAACTAGATGCCATAACTACCTACCTACCTGATCCACCTAGGTAGGTAGATATACTAAGATCATCAACTTGAAAACTACTATCAAAGTAACGCAATTCATTCTTTGACTGCAGAGGCGCACCTGTCTCTTGTGACACAGTCGGTTCCTACATGAGCATCATCTCTATAAGAGCCAGCCATACTTCGAAAGAAGACTTGTCGAAGCGTAGCGTCCACACCAGGGACATCTCAACGAGGAATGAACCCATGTCTTTGAATACATCCCTCTCCTTGACACTGGGCAAAATAAATATATGACAACGAAAATAGGGTTTACGATACATAGGGGTGGCGTCGAAGTATGCCGGGAGGTAATTTCGCACTGACCTATGGCTCATCTAAAAGCCATAATGGCTGAACACTGGTGGATATTCTGCGGAAGCAGATATATCGTCCGAACCCGTTTCCGTGTAGCTACCTGTGTGACCTCAACATATAGAGATAGAGTAAGAGGTATATAACCCACCAGTAACTATCCGAACGCGATGTATCACAAACGGGCCCTCACATTAAGAACTTCGTGGTTCATTGGGGTCGGTAGGTATGAACCGGAACACGCAGGTATATACGGACATGTTCTCGTGGGCGACTTATGCATACATACTAACGTACATAATATATGTTAGGTAGGTAGACTCACCATTTCCGATCGGATTGGCTATTATGACGTGTTTCACGCGTCTAACATCTAGTAACTATCTTACCTTACCTGGGCATAAGTACCAGCATTGATGCACGGCATTCGACGTAGGTAGGTTGCGACGTGCATCCTACCTACGTACATACCTACACCGCTAAACCGGCAGACCACACCCCAACGATCTGGCTCCCGAATCAGCGGGCAAGATTAGGTTTTCCATTTCCGTTTGCAGGTGGTTAGACGCAGGAACAGGACAGGCGGATCTGGGAACCCACGTGAAAAACAAGTATGGAAGAAAACCCAGAAGTGAGGCTAATTAGGTGCAGATAGCCGGACGACGTTGCCCCTGGTGGGACGTTGGTCTGATGCGTTTGCACTACCAGCAAATTGGGTGGTTTGTTTGGTTTGGCTTAGGATGATATTGTACAAAGGCAGAGCGACGCGGTAGGCGACATATGTAAAAACGCGTGCTACAAGGCTAGACGACGCCGGTAGCTGATGAATAAGACGACTGCGAACGGAATACCTAGAACGTTGCTCCATTATTAGTTTGCTACGCTTATCATCATAGCCTTGAAGAATGGAATGCGGATGATAATATGGGGAAAATAGTCTCAGATGATCCGGAAATAGATATGGTCTTGAAACGCCTCAGCACATGGGAACGGGATGCTACCCACTCTATGCTCGCACGGTCCTCTCTGCAGACTGATTGGATCATGGATAATGCCATACAAACACGCTTATGGAAGAGGAAGAAGCAGAACAAGAAGCAGGCTAGCAGCCAGAGAGTTGTACTCAGGCACGGCATAGATTGGTCCTATAAGATTAACTCGTAGGTAGCTATTGGCTATTTCATAGTGAGACAGAGTGTTGGCGGACAGCCTTTCCCGTCGTGTGATAAAATTGATTGCGTGCAGCGGGCTACTACCCAACGTCCCGTCTGACTTGCACGGATGATTGGACCATGGGGGCTGACACAATAATTTGGAGTGACAGATATTCTTACTATGTAAGCATTGCCCCGGTCAAACATATCAAATATAAAATATACCTTCAAATAGACTGCATAGCGGCCGTAATGAATACCTACCTATTCAAAGTAAATAAAAAATAGCGTATCATTTAGGTCCCTCAAACCATCTTGGCTGCGGACGAGAACAAGAGACAGACGATGCACAATTCAAGGGAACGCACAGACGCTCCTAGCGATCAGGCGGATAAAGGTGCTTCATAACCGGGCCAGAATCATGCGCCTTTTGGCCAGATCTTTCTTAGGCCGAAGCTCGATTCGAGGCTCACCCGGTTGTCATGAAGGGTGGTAGAGCTACTGGAGAACCCGCGGCCCCGGATGGTTCCATGCTGCCAGGCCGGCTAGCTTTGTAGGTACCGCAAACGTTTGCGAGGTACCTCTACTTCTACGTCTATCTCCTGAAGATCGGTTGCGGAGTGGCAGCTTACAGTAAGTGTTATCTGCAAGAGGAGGCCAAGTTGATAAGGCTGCCTCGCTAAATTTGTCGTATCCAAAGCACATAGCAGATGGTCTCATTCTGCCCCTCACCTCATCTGCAGCCAATTCTAGTCGTATTTGTCATTCTTAATATGTAAAAATGAACGGCCAGCGGCGTGGAGGTGGGAACACGAAGTGAGGAGTATCGGACGAGGACCGAATCTGTAGTGTAAAAGGTTAAAAAAGTGTAAGCGCTGAAGAAACGCGACAGGGGTCGATACGATGGAAAATCACAGAGATCTCCCTTGATTCCGAAACCCAACCCGCATGCGTCCCAGACTCGCAGAGAGGGCTCTGAAGCTCTAAGCCTACTGTGGGTGAGGGGGCCGATTAGCTTCTGGACGGTCCTGGAAGGGATCCGCTCGGGTGGGAAGATAGCACACCTTTCAGGCTCTCTGTTTGGCCCAAGGGTCTTTGTTCTACTTAGAACGGAGCCTGCCGAGTCAGCAAGACGCCGTGTGCCCTGTTGAATCGGCCGCGCCACGGTGAGATTTCCATACACTGTGCAGATGTCAATTATCTACGCTGATTTCGCTAGCAAAGATCACTGCTTCAACGTGTAGCAGCGGAGTTCAAACTGTATGGCGATCCAAGTTTGCAATGATTGTGTATTTGACGAAACCTTGGAAGTAAACAAAACCCAAGACCCTTTGGGACGACGATGACGACGATGGGGTAAAAAAGAGAAAACAAGGTTTCGTCATAAATTTAATTGAATGGGCTAATTGTGTGGATTAGTACACTACTATGTACATACATGGGCAGCAATACATGCATGCAAGGTACAAACCATAATCGCTCATACCTATCTTGTGATGTGTGAAGGAATATAGACAGACCATGACGACATAGTTTACATTAGGGTACCTAATACTGATTTATTCTTATGATAACGTGCATAATTTGCCTGTTCCCGTTTTTCTCTCCACCACGAGCGAGCGCCGCGAGGTAACAGGGTAAGAGAACAGGGTAAGCACGCGCAATGCGCACATGCCCTATCCGTTCCGATAAGTTGTTCCGCTTGCTCAATGCGCACCTACCTAACTTAACAACGATTTCCAGGAGTTCAATTGCAACTTCCTAATATTCGTTCGCTTGATCTTTTCCAAGGTCTTACTAAAGGTCGACCTAGTAAGGTGGTGGCGGCCGCAGCAGCAGTAGCCTACCATTTACTACCATTTGTACAATCTAAATTACCATCTATACCACATATTACTTATCTTAATTCTTCCTAATTCCAAACTGCGCTCGTTAAAATAAATCAGTCATTCCACCACGACTACCACCATTACCACAACTAACCACCACGGGGCACCACTACCACCACTCTACCACCACTACCACCGCCATCTCGCGTCCCAATCACCTGTACCATCAACACCAACGAGACGAATCTCGCAGCTCGCGTCTAGCGCTGGTCCTAGATTTGCTTAGCTGTTTTCTTCCTCAACTCAACTTATTTGATAGACCGTTTTTAGCTTTTTTTTTTTTCCTTTTGCTGGTATTTAATCGGAGACCCTCTTATTTGATGATTCCATAGAGGGGTGTTAAAACTTTATTTTACTGTATCGCGAACGAAGGAAAAAGAAAAACGAATCATTTTACACTTTAGGTACATAAAGAGCCTACTTCTTCTAACCCTTCTCTTACGTACGATCGAGGTGACACTCTCCCAAAAGGTATGTGTTGTACACTTTCCTTTATACTTGTACAGTTACTTTTACTTGGGTACCCCCTGGAGCCTGGGCAAATACGGCCGCCACCTTGGGTACTGCTTTAGGCTGGTGGTAGCCCCTTGTCCACTTAACATGGATAGGCCAGTTGGGTGCTTTTCGCAAGCGCCTGGCCTAGGCCTGTCATTGATTCCTACCATCTCCGCAGCTGCCACCACCAGCACATGGGAGACTTGGATGCTCCTCTAAACGCTAATCTCCAATTCCCTCTACGGTTTACTCATTCACTGCCTCGCCGAATCTACCGAGAGACTTCATCTTCTCTTCTATACCACCCCAGCTTACAAGCAGCCTAGCGTGGAGTGTGTAGCTGGATTATTACCTTTCGTTTTCGCATTCGCGACCTTTGAGAGACTCTGAGACACTCGTACTGATCAAAGAAGTTCCAGAGGTCTCAACTACGTATCTACGCATATAACCTGTACATCCTAACTCTTTGCTCGACGGTCAGCTGGTCTTAGGTTCTACGACATAGGTCTCACCATAACCCCAATAATAGCACGATATCGGCTCCATGAACACTTCTTTTACCTTCGGAACCCTATCTTAAATCTTCGAAATCAATCTTATTATTCCGCCATTATCGCTTTAATATTTATTCCTTCTACAAATCACATTAGAGGCCTGCGACGTTTTCTGGACCTCTTGGTCCCCCAGTCGTCAAGCTGGATTCGTAAGTTCTACCGCCGCGCCTACTACTTCCATTCGAATCGCAAAGCTCTAGACTACTAGAGTCGTTCCCAATTTGTTCCACTGTGATTACTTGCAATCCTTTATACTGGATTCATAACCTAACCCCATATCTGATACTAATATAAATGATTTGGCTCAGCTTCGTCCATGTCGCCGCCTGGTCGCAGCACCGGAGCCAAAGCCCCGGTCCGCAGCGTACCTTTGGCCATCTTCGATCGCTCTCGAGCATGTCTCCGTCCGCTTTATCTCGGTCGAGATCTCCGGCTAAATCCCAGTCTTCATCGAACATAGCTGCCGAAATGATGGTACCACCAAGCCTCCCAAATTCTCTTCTCGTGCCCGAACCCAGGAGGATGGCATCGCAAAGCTCCCTTATGGAGGATCAGGACCATAGCACTATACCCGACCCTCGAACGCGCGCCGGGTCTATTGCAAGTAGCAATCTTCACCCCGATCTCGACCAGGAAGTCGCCACATTAAGTACCAAGCTCATTAACGCAATTAATCATCAAACTAGTCTCGACGACACTCTTTCGGCAACAAGACAGGAGTTAGAGACCTCCCGAGAACGAGTCAGGGAATTGGAGGCGCTGGTAGCGCGACAGCAAGAAATGCTGACCGGAGATGTTTGGGTTAAACGCAAAAATGTCGAAAGCGAAAAGAATAAATTACTCGCGCGCATTGTCGAAGAGAAGAGACAACGAGCTGAAGTTGAGAAGGATAAAAAGAAAATCGAGCAGGAGCTGGAAACGCTGACAGTTTCTTTATTCGAGGAAGCTAACAGGATGGTTATTACAGCTAAAGAGGATGCTAAGAGAGAGCAGGATGCCCTTCGCCGGAAAAACGAACAATTAAAGGTGCAGCTAGCAGATACTGAAAGCCTTCTAAAGTCGCAGCAAGAGCAGCTAGCAGAGCTCAAACTTGTCATGGAGCAAATGACAATCGAGCGTGATGATCATAGTGGAACCGCGCCTTCATCTCCTGGATTTAGCAAGTTCGAATCGAGAGACGACGATACTCAAATATCTGAAGGCGGTCCACACTCCGTCGCAGAGCAACTTGTCCCTACATACCCGACAAATCTCCCACATCTTATACACCCGGTATTAAGAACTGATTTACATTCCTACGATGATTTTATGGCATTGATACAGACGTCGAAGAGAGCATCTGATAGCCGTGCCTCGTCTGGATCCTACAGTGGACTGAATCCTCTTCTTGGCCTTACTTCTAGGCATGCCTCAGCCCCGTCAAATTCGTCAACGGCCTCTTTATCTACCTTCGAAGCACCAAGCTCTAACACTTCTCCGCAAACACCGAACACGCCTGCCTCGGTCCTTAGCGCGGGGTCTACGGCCTCTTCTGCCCCTTTACCACCCCTGAAAGATACCAAATTTTACAAGAGGGTCCTAGCTGAGGATATTGAGCCCACTTTGCGCCTTGACATGGCACCGGGTCTTTCCTGGCTTGCGCGTCGGTCGGTTCTGAGCGCTATGACCGAGGGATCTCTCGTTGTAGAACCAGTTCCTACAAGTTCCCCGTTCCAATCTATCAGTAAACCCCAATTTTATCCCTGCTCCCTTTGCGGCGAGTCTCGCAAGGACGAGCCACATCTGCGAAATCATCGTTTCCGGACGAGTGAGTCGGATTCTGCCCAACGATATCCTCTTTGCAAATACTGCCTTGATCGTGTGAGGTCAACTTGTGACTTTCTTGGTTTCTTGCGTATGGTGAAAGATGGACATTGGCGTGCGGAGGATGCAGAGTCGGAGCGGGCTGCGTGGGAAGAGAGTGTTCGACTGCGGGACCAAATGTTCTGGTGCCGCATAGGAGGCGGTGTTGTCCCGGTTATTAGCCATGTGCATTCCAGCAGTGTCGAAAACCCGTCCACTCGAAATAGCGAAGATGTGAACAGGATCTCGGTTGATGAAAGCAAGACCGAGGCCGTAAAAGTTTTCACGCCCGACGAATCCGAGTCGACTCCGAAGCCATCCGAGCTTGATCAAGATGTTAAAAAGCCGGAGCAGGCCATCAATTCCGAAGACCAGGGTGCTGGTAGCGCTGGAGACTCGATTGAACACCTGGAGCTTACGGACCTAGACGCAGAGAAAAACCAACAACTTTCACTTACAATACCTGACGCTTCCGGCAAAGAAGCGCCTGAATGATTCCCGACGCAACAATTATTATTAACCTAATATCTCATTTCCTTTTGTCACGCTTGAAAAGTTCATTCATCAGACATGGCATCAGTTTCGCGCGTACATATTTCTCAGCGCTAGGCCTTGGACCCTTGTGTATAATACTTACTTACATTACCTGTCATTAGAGTCAGCTGAGGGTGGTGGCCCAAGGAAAACGGGCTGCGGTACTGGCTAGCATTGGTGCATTTAGCGGGATGGCGTTTTTTTCTGGAGTTTGACATGTTTTTGTCTGCATTGGGCGAGTACGAGTAGAACAGAGCTTCCAGGCTCGGGGGGAGGGTGAAATTCGCTTCAAGGAACTTTGGATAAGGGTTGGAATCGGGGCTTCAAAGCTAACCACGCGGATGTGATACCACTAGCTCCAGGAAGGAGGAGGGGCTCGTGGTGCTTTGGGTCGAGCATAGTCTACGGAGACGACGCAAAGAGGACCCGGCATTCAAGTTATATAATATGATGGTTAGCAATATATATTGCGCTGATATGCTATTGCATGATAAGTCCTAATGTTTGGTATCTAATGAGTATCTAAAATTATTCTTCAAAGTAAATATTAACTGTTCCAATATTAAGAATAATATGTGTTTACCACGAGCCTACGATGTCTAACTAGTATATACCTGTTGCTCAGATGTAAAGAGAATAGACGCTTACTCTATGCGGCCTATATTGATGAATGTAATATTACAAGCTAATAGTATATGTCTGTGTTCTATAGTTCCGTTCTCTATGGATATACTATCGATGCAATTAGAGGTCTCGTTCACTTATAAAGCTCCGATTTTAAAATTAAGCCGCGCGTATCAGGTAATTTCCAGAGCACCCGTCCAGTTTGTCGGCATCTTGCTTCCGAGGAACTTATAATTCACGACAGGCACAATACGTATTTGCAGTATCTATTCGCAGTATCTATTCCTCGCCCAGAGTAACAGTCCGATTAAGCCTTATACTAGGTGAATATAGTTACCTTAATAATAGGTAGGAAGATTGAGCTCAAAGCAAGTTATAGCTAATAATACTTATGCAATAGGGACCCTTAGTAGGATGCGCGGTGTAACAAGCGTCAGAATATATGTATAGTGCAAGGGGGGGGGGGGGGTTGTGCTTTGATAGCGTAGCACTGATCAGCCCGGGGCCCCCAGAATATCTACTATGTAAATGCGGTTGGGGTTTACCAATAGTCTTAGATATTTATAAGGCCATACAGACCCACGGTCATCAATTCTGATTTTATTAATAAGCTGCAAGCGCGAGACGTTTGATTTTCATGTGGTTCGCCTGGAAAAGAAATTGTCAAAATATATCACGTCTTAAGTTATGTACCTCCTAATATCGCGGACCGAACGCTTAAGCTTGTCCCACAGGCTGGTGCCGGGTTTTCTTATAGGTATTTGGATCTGTACAATATTGTATAGGTAACACATAATTTGTACTAACCTACATAACATAGAAAGTTATGTATCTACCTACCTCCTACCTAAACTTAGGTAGGTAGTATAGAAAGAAATCTATAGGCAATTGCTAAACTTTCGTATGTGTATGGCTGGATGTACTTACCTTGCATAGAACGTATATGGGCAACCGCAAGCTATGTTTGTCGGTTCCAACGTCAAAGCGTTCTATTACATACCTCTTTGCATACAAAGGGCATACTTTCCATAGAAGGTACCTACTATCATATATTGCAGGTGATATATATTGTGGAAGGAGGTATCAGGTAGGTACATGGGTACCTGGAGTACAATACCTAAAGTACACATCAATAGTAATCCACCCTTTTGTTCAGCTTCTCTCTCTCCGAACCTCCTTTTCCATTCTTTTCCCACCGCACGGGACTGAACCACCGCGTTACAACGCTGGCCTTACCCGGCCTCGCTTACGTATCTTCAAGGAGCTGGGACTAAACTGAGCTAGGTTAGGGCAGTTCGATGAAGGTGGTATCAGAGATGCCATTTCCCCTTCGAATGCTTCTCCCCGTCTATATCGAGAGATCGACCGGGGGGGGTTTGATAATCCCATTCCCATAAGGCTCTGCGAACCAGCCATCTTCTATCATTATTTTACCTCCGAAATCAACTCTTCTTTTACCTTTTCTATATCATTTCTAGCTTTTTAATTGAATACGACGTAGTACAAAGATAGACTTATCCTATCCAGCTACCGTTGTACAATACGTGCTACAAGCCTCGATTTTTCAACACTTGTCCAATTGAGTAATATAATTAATACCTAGGTATACACGAAGTAATATACATATACCTCTAGGCAGGTATATGCCTACCTACAGTACTATCCAAGTCACCACAGCCAAAGCATCGGATCTAACAACAAAGACCACCTGGGTAGTCATAAGACTAGAGCTGGGCTAACCGTTGACGCCGTAGCTACTTTTTCTTTGGGATGGATACAATTACCTGTTATTAGTTACATCGCGGGTCCCGATTCCTAGGGCAAATTTGGGGCCATTGTGCGACTTTAGATTCGGCTTGTCCAAGGCCCTAAACGGTACCCCCCCGTCTCACCAAGAATCCGTAATAGCCATGGTACCCGATTCCGAGGTTAAACCTACTTCATCGTCTCCGCAACCGACTACGCCTACTGGATCCGCCAATTCTGATCCGAAAAATGCCCCGCCGATCAAGCGGCGAGCTCCTATCGCATGTCGAAGGTATCGTATATCGCCCTTAGATATATTGTCTTAGAGATAGGGGCATTATCACTAAAACTCAAGTCCTTATTAGATGCCGCCGGATGCGAAGCAAATGCATTCATGACAAGGAGCCCCCGTGCAAGTCCTGTATAGAAGCGAATGTGCCTGAACAATGGTAGTCTTCTCCCACATTCCTCGCCATGTATACCCAATGTAGATATTCAAACTTACATATAATCCCAGCGTCTTTCCTACCCGTGGGGACTCAGATCAAGATCGGCAGTTTAGACATCCACGTCAGAGAGCCGATAGGAAAATCAGAGGCGATGCCAAAGTCAAGAATGAACCATCTGCTTCGCTTAGTCTCCCTCGGAATTCACTTGCAGACTACAAACCCCCAAAGCCGGACAATGAGTGGGAATTGTTGCCAGAGGTTGATGCCGTCGTGGATGGTATCAATACATTCACTAGAAATTATTTCCAACTAGGTTTTATCCCGAAGCAGATGTTTCCTAGACTCGTCAAGGAAAATCCTTCATCTGTCAACGTATTTCTGCTGCTAAGCATTCTTGCTATCTCTGCCAGGTTCAATAAGACTATGATAGATACCTACGGTGACGGCCTCACAGCGGTAGCCGAGTTTATGCGTAGGGCGCAATTCTTAGCGGTTCATGAACTATATAAGCAGCCCACTCTTGAAAGATGCCAGGCGTTCTACGTGCTAAGCATCGCCGAGCAAGGAAGCGGGAAGTCGAATACAAGCTACGTAAGCTGACTCTAGGGAAACGGTTAGAAGACCTGTTAGTTCTAACCTTTAGAAGATCAGTGCAGGTATCGCTTTTAGGATGGCTGCCCTGATGCGACTCCATCGAGAGGAAGCGTATGATCCTATCACAGAACAATCGCCTTTGGCGCACCGAATCAGGGCAGAGTCCGCCAGACGCACATTCGTGAGTCAACGGCCCTGACTATCCCCCTATGACATGACAGCATTTTATCTTCGATATATCTCGGACTACCTGATTTAGGGGCTAACATAACGGGTATCTTTTGAGCCTATAGTGGATGTTACATAGTATGTCAAATCAGGTAACTACTAGCATGTCTTTACCTCTGACCAGATAGTTAGGCCAAGATAATCTTCATTCCGGTCCATATAAGCCATTATCCCTTGACCCTAGCGACATCACGGCTCGTCTTCCCAGCAATGAAGCAGAGTTTAACACTGGTAAAATCCCCAAGCAACGTGCAGCTCTCGATGGCACACCACCCGCCCTCCGAGATCCTAGCCTTACCACACTTAAGCCAAGGTCCCTATTCGCATCACTAATGCAAGTTCACAACCTATGGGGAATCATTGCTCGACGGCTTCTTCACAACAGAAAATCTAGGCGTCCAAGCGATAGCTCTAGTGAATACGCCAAGTTGAATCGAAAGCTCCTGGACTTCGAACAAGGTCTCCCGAATGAACACGCTTTTGATAAAGCTCTGTTAAGTGACTACAAAAGCCTCGGAGAAGATTTGGTACGGACACGGTCCTCCCTCTTTATTACGAGTTTATTAGGTTTATTACTAACATTGCTATTAGGCCTATCTTGGGATGACTGGTTGTCTCCGGCTTTGTCATATCGTTCTGCGTAAAGAATATATGGAAGAGTAAGTCAGTACTATCAGCTCTTGAATTAGGTTAACATGGGAGTTAGTATGATTTGCCATGCTCAAGGAAACCCTGCTCACCGTGATTTTGCCTTTTACAAGAAAATGGCGCGGGAGCTATTCTTCAACGTCAGAAAGTTGTATTCTCAGATCGAGGCTCACTATGAACCCGGGGTCGAAGTAGAGAGAGTTGGTTCTCAAATGGCTGTAAGTGAAAATGATAGCTCCTGTAACCTGGTATTTATTTACTAACATCTCCCAGGGTTTCATTATCTATGGCTGTGGATTACTAGCATCTTATCTGTGCAAATTCCCTCAATGTGAGATCACACCTTTATATATATATACCTATATATATAGGTTAAGTGCCAATCAAGGACGTTATATACTAATTACAGTCAGTGGATGTTCACCACGCAGGACAAAGTATTGCCAGCATACAAGCGGAAGGTCGCGTTATGTATACTCACATTGTCACCATTCTAAGAGAGTGCCAGAAAGCCTGGCCCCTCGCGGAGACCTGGTGTAACGGTTTGGAGAAATGGTACAGCGACCCAAATCCTAAGAACTTATCATTCCAGGTCGGCACCATGACCGATGGCGTAAGTAGTATGACTTAGGTAAGAATGTATAGGGGTTAGCTAACTTGAACTACAGAAAGAGCCTCAACCGTATGCTCTTACTGTTATGCACCCTCGCACAACCACGAGCTACGCTCAGTCCGAATCTGCTCAGCTTGGCCGAATACGCTCCACACCACCAACGCCATACGCAGACGAACGAGAGCAATTTCGGGAAGATCCAGAACCCCAGCGACTGGCGCCGTTGCAGCAGACGCAGCCTGGTTTCGCACAGACAGTGTACCTCCCACCCTTATCACAGACACCATACGGAACACTTCACCAACAACCAGCTTCACCGCAACCATTACACCCGCAAAATTACGCCCAAATGTATCCAAGTTCTGGACTTGAGATGCTTGCCGAAGCATCTAATCAAATGCCTACGACGACACCTACGACAATGGATCCTTACCAACAGCAACCTGACGCTTATTATCACGAATACCCACCAACCACGATCCTGAATGATGGTTTCGATAGTAACTTGCAGATGCTCGTGGACGGGGCTGGGGGGCACTGGCCCCAATCGGATCCTGCGGGTCTGGTGTACAGCGCGTACGATATTCCTAGTTATCTTCCTCAGCCTTAGGATAGGCACCACTCAACACATACCAACATACCATTACCGCATATGTCGAAGCGAGATAAATATTCGACGACTTGTCTAGAATTAGACGTGGCCGTGATCTACCGGGTGTGGCTAATAGGGTGACAATGCTATACGATATGATCTGATATGACGAATTTGGTTCTAAAGAGTCATGAACTCTTTTATAAATATATACCTACCTATATACCTCATATATCCACGCTATACGTAACCGTTCATGGGAGTTTGTTTGCGCGACGGATTTGGATTTGGATTGGACTTGGGAAGGAAAATGGAATAGGAATACTGTTGAATACTGTATGTATGTAGGAAAAGGGATGTATGGGTATTAGGATGGGGTTTGGGGGAAAGAATGGGTTGTCTACATAAGCTATGTGATATGTATATCTCATATATATGGCTTCCGAAGAAATATGTGTATATTATATATTGTTCGCTAGAGCCAAAATATATCTAGCCGTTGAGAATGCGGTTATACATTCTATGAATAAGGTATAATACCTGATAGCATTCTGGGAGCTACTGATATCTTAGGCTACGTCAGGTTACCTGGTAAGCAAGAGAGATAAACGAATACCTACCTACCTACCTTAGGTAGTCACCTGCAAGTGAAGGACGAGAGAAAGAGAGATATATATACCTACCTAGGTATATAAGTATATAAATAGGGGCGAACGGTATACTACCTAACACGCATTGTACGGCAGGGGCCAGGGCCAGGGCCAGGAACCTGTTACACAACGGACCCAACTCTACCTAGCCTTTTGATCCAGTATCAAGTTTTCCCTGATATAATATTCCGTATTCCGTACACGATGAGAGCTTATCCCATCCTATCCTAGGTAAGTGAACCTCGCAGAAGCGATATCCGCCCGGGCATCCACAAGACAACCACGGCACGCATTACGAACGACGTCCAATGCTTCCCTACCGCCGCCGCCTCGTCTTACGTGATCTACACGTCTGTCTCTACACGCCACATCTCAGGAACAAACCGCTGCGCTACAGGGAATTTGTTATTGTCGGCATGGTTGCTACGACAGTGTATCTGGCCCGCGGGTGATACCGCTCATACCGCATCTTGCGCATTTCAAAACGCTTTATAAACCATTAGGAGGTTACCTTACCTAAGGTACCTGTCACGATTACATTCATTCACTTACTCACTCATTCAATTCCATTCAACAACGACAAAAGGTGGGTAGAAACAGCCTCTATTGGTTAGATATCAGCACTGTATAACTACCGCTAGGTATTGAGCCATGCCATGCCATGCCTTGCCATCATGCTCATCGCAAACTCTCTTCGCGTTGGGAGAGGGGGGTGAGGGGAGGGGAGGTGGGAGGTTGTGGGGGATAATATGAAGCGAGCGAGTCTCGAGAGCCAGACTTTAAAGTCCAGTTAAGTCCAGTCCAGTCCAGTTCAGTCCAGTCCGTTTGTATTGTACCGTAAGACAAAAACCGACCTTAAACTCCTGCCACGATACTCGCCCGCCCTAGGCCGGCGTGACGAAAAGCGTAATCCCTTCGTAAAGATCTTGTGCGGGCCCTCCGGGTGGTAATGGGATCGAGTAAGACACACACACTCGTCCTAGTCAAACAGGTCCCGAATTCCCTCGACGCCGCCGGTGAAACTTCCAATCAGGCTTTTTTTCGTAACATGTCTATTCACTTGAATTAGACTAGAAAAAATTGCCTCGGCGGAGTTGTGCTAGGCCTCAAATGCCGTCTTCGCATGACATAACAACGTCCTCTTTCTCTCTCTCTCTATCTTTTGCTTTCGCACCTCGCCTTTCCTTACATGACTTCGTGGCCCCAAACCCGTAGTAAGGGGGCGTACATGACGTGATCTTCTCTCTAAAAGGGACTAGACATATCTCCGTTATGGCTTTGCAGTCCAAACCGAAGGAAAACTCAGCAAAATGTGTTGGTGTAGGGGATAGGTTTTGTGTTGTGACAGGGGGGAATTTCCATAGTGAATTCGGTAACAAGGGGGTATTGGATTACTAGGGGTAAAGGGGAACGAGGATTCTATATACACATGGGGTTCGTTTGGTGTAGGGGGTCGGGCAGGGAAATTCTGATGCTGGGTTCCCCTCCGAACTTTGTATACAAGGCCAGACCTGAGCCGGGCTTGTTCGTCGGGAGGATCAAGTGTGGTGACGCGTGGCAGTGCATTGATGAATGGGGTGGGATGGGGTGGGCAGTAAGCTCGGACGACTTCAGTGCCGAAGCTCAAGTTTGTTGCATGATGGCCTGGGAGCCACCTAGTTGTCGCTTAACTTGCTCTCGGGCCCACCGGGCTGTTTCGATCGTACGAGGCTGGAATTCTCTGTTCGTCTTAGTTTCCTTGATCATAGCAGTGATCCAATCCTGTCTGAAAGCTTCAGCAAGCTCGCCATTGGGGAATGCATCGGCAAGGTCACTAATTTTCTGGTCAGCAATGGAGCCTAAGACAAAAGCTACGTTGGCACTTACCCAATAACACCCATAGAGGATCGCATAAGGGACTCGCTGCGGTTCATATCTTGAGATATGATGTTTAGCAGCTGGAAAATGGACTGCACGTAGGGTTGAAGAACTGCGGCTTTTAGGTTGTTAGTATTGATTTACAAAACTTCCCAAGGAAATAACTCACTCTTGCCGCTCAGCTTCATGGCACCAATAATGCCACCCCAAGCATCCATGATACCTTCCCGTAGAGAGATGACGTAGTCGTAAAGTTCGTAGGAACCGTCAGGTGCCGCCGTGACAGTCGCGGCTTGTTGCAAGACCTGGGCAACAACCGAAAGGTAAGTCTCGAAATGCCCACCGATAGCATTGGCGATGTCGCCAAAGCATTGGAGGATGGCGGGCTTGAACTGGTTCGAGAGGGTCGTACTCTGCACCTGATTTGTTAGACGTATCGTTCAATAGATGATAAAATGTATAGAAGATAAATTTCAAGCAAAAATGGGAGAATATGAGAAAAGACAAACCCTGAGATTGTTCAAGAGATAGTTCATGAAGTTGTCGCAGTACGGCTGGCTGCGCTCACCCATGGATCGGGTTATGTCGCTGACCAACCCAATGGCCATAGAGCAGAGACTAGGCTCCTCCTGGTTTCCAAGCGCGTTATACAAGAACGGAGTGAAAGCATCCATGTACTTGACGAAATCCTCTTCCATCGCGTTCGCTAACCCGCTAATCGTGGCGAAGATCGCCTCGGGAACGCTGGACTTGGCTCCGGCCGTGCTAAGGATTTGAAGCGAGACCTGCATAATCCTGTCTCCTTGAGGAGAGATCTCCTTCTCCAGTCGCTGGATAATCGACTGCAGGACAGTGCTCAAGCTCGTCTGCATCTCTTCCAACGCAATCTTGTCTTCTATGCTGACAACCTGGTTCTGGAGGGGAATAGTCTCTTCGAGTCGCTTGATGATCACATCAGAGAGCTGGGCAACAGCCGGGAAACTCTCTGCCGCGGCATGCTGGACGAAAGTGCTCAGGACCTCGTAAGAGGTGGTACGAACCGATGTCTCTATGTTAGGTTGCGATGTGACGGCCAAAAGGTTCTGGACGCTCTGGTTAAAATGAGGCGTAATGGGGTTGGTAGGAGCATCGAAGTCTCCAGAGAAGCGTTCTGCCAAGTTCATCAGAGCCCAACAGCAAGACGCTGCCATCTTAACATCGTGGACACCGGCAAATAGAGACCGAATCAGAGGGTCTAGATGCGTGTTCGGATCAATGGCTTGCGAGCAAGCATCCGTAATGCGGCCGAGGGCGTAAGCAGTTGAGTCCTTGACGAAAGTAGAGCTATCCTCCATCATGCTAATCAGGACGGGTAAGGCTTGCTTGACGATAGGCTCGAGGACCTTTTCCTCGGGACCTTCCATGATTGCTCCAAAAGCAGCCACCGCAGCCTCCCGATAATGCCAGTCCTCCGATCTAAGGTGCTGCTCGACAAAGTGGATGACCGGCTGGATGATATTCGCCCCAACGGCTTGGGCATAAAGCTGAAGACATTGGTACGCAGCCCGTGCCAAGTTGTACTCATCATCTGTGGCATCCTCGTCTTGCTTTGTGAGAAGTTGTAGCAGAGCAGGCACAACTTCGCCAGTCGCAACGCGGGCAAAGTTATAGAAGGGGCGCATCTGATCAGCGCTATCGACCTACACAAGTTTTGTCAGCCAGCCACAAACCCCACACGGACTATGGAAGACATACCTGCGCGTTATCCTCTTCTATGTTTATCTCCTCTTCACACACGGTACTCCAGAATTCCACAGCAAGCTTCGCTACGTCCTCGTCCTCATTCTTCATGCCCAGTATCGTTAGGCCGAAGAGAGCTTTCTCCATGTAGTAGCGCATGTTCTCATAGTACAGACCCATTATGCGGTTGAGGCAGCCAAAGGCACCCTGCTGTATGCGTGGGTCGTCGGCTTGGGTGGCCTCGCAAACAACCTGCATGATGTAGTTCCTCTCGCCCTCGTGCTTGAAGTTGTTACCAACGAACTCGAGAGAGTCGCCAAGTGCGGATATGGCAGAGAAGCGAACTTCTGCGTTCGTCTCTTCCTTGCGCGCACCTTGGACGACGGCGGTGAGGATGGCGTTGGAGTGTCCGATTAGGGCAGTTCGAAGCTCGGGATCCTGGCTTTCGCAGATGTATCCTATACAGGTCAACGAAGCTTGCTTCTGATGAGGCGCACCCGCGCTAACATTTTGAACCAAGACCTGTAGAAGATCCGGCCATTGGTTCCTAGGTAGTTCGATAGCGGCGATAGCGGCGATAACCTGGGCTGAGGCTTGACCGGCTTGCGCGTTGCTTGAGGACAGTGTCTGGATAGCGAGCTCCTTGACGCGAGTCTTTGTCTCTTGATCCGTCTGTTGCAGCCATTTCATCTGTAATTCATGTTGTCGGGAAAATTCGCGGGCACTGAATGCGTTCTTTAAGGCTAGACCCGCAGCCACTCTGATGTTTCCCTGGGCATTCTCGTCTGCCAATGACTGAACTAGGGTCGCCAGATACAGGGGCTAAAGTAGAAGGGATAGGTCAGCTATATGGTCGATCAACTGATCGATTAACCAACGATAAAGACTTACGAAGTTGTTTTCGGCAGCTTGGGTGAGCTGTTGCTCGGCACTAGTTCGCGTAGCCGCGTCTATATAGGGAGGGGTGAAGGATCAGTATAGAGTTCTATTTTAACAAGAGAGAAAAAATGATATGACGTGTAGGTACGAGCACGCGAGGCGCTCAACCATCATAGCGACTAGCATCTAGGAAATATAAATAAACATACCTGGTGAGAGCGAGTTGCTGAGAACAGTGTTGATATCACTGTTGTCAGCCATTTTTTCTGCGTGACTGGCCTTTTCCTTCTAATTTTTTTTTTATTTTTTTTAGGTGGATTCCAGGTTGTTGGATGCCAGTTTCTTTGGGGGGGTTTTAGTATTAGTCGTTCCCGTAGAATTTATGAAGGGGGGGTATTTCAGTTAGTGGTAGAAGATTGAAAAGCCGTAATGAGGCTGATAAGCGGTGTAAAATGGGTCAAGGAAAGCGGAAGAAATCCGTTTGGGTTCTATTAAGGCTAGTCCGAGACTGCGAAGGAGGTATTGTCAAGTTGTTGAGTTGAAAGGAAAGTTTTTGGGAAAGAAAAAGGCGAAAAGATCAGAATTGCAAGAAGCAACCGGTGGACAGTTGGAGTGCACCAGTAGCGACGTTTTTTTTTTCTGGCTCCCTAAACAAACCTAACGAGGTAGGCGGAGTGATGCAGCGGGTCCCTTTTTTTTTATTTATTTTGTTGACACTCACAACTGGCAACACCTGTAACAGCCTGCAACGGTCTGCAACACCCCCCGAAAGTACTAGGCAGTCTAAGGTAACTGGATGCCTTAACTGTGAATCTGATAGAATAACCCGCTAATGCGTAGAAGAGGGGCTAATACTGTCCGTCGTCCTTACTGTTTTTGTTCTTTGAAATAAAAAGGAAGGGAAAGGTTATGTAGGTTAGGTAAGTGGTAAGTGGTAAGTGGTAGGTTATAAGTACCTAACCCACTGAGGTAAGTACTTAAATATGAAGTACTTAACCTACAGGTACTGTGTAGGTAAGTTAGGTACGCCACCAATAAGGTACTTACGTGTATGTGCCTGCCAAAAGGGAAATGAATGTGCAGAATCGGACGCAGGTATGTGCACCCAGGTTATTGTACATAAGAAGCTTGAGTCAGTAAAATCAGAATATTCTATTCTTTTCTCGAGAAATATATCCCAAGTTGAAGGTTTTAAAGGTCGCTACCTATGTAAACTAATAAAAGAGGTGTGCACAGTTTAGAAGAAACAACGGTGAGCCACCTTCTTTATCTTCTTTATGTACCTAATTGTACAATACATAGTTTTGTATATTACCTGTCATAACTGCATGAGAGATACATTTCATTACATACCTACCTTACACGATAGAGTAAGCTACCTTAGGTACCTCCTGTAGGCTGTACCTATCAAGCTCTCTTGAGGGTACCCGTAACACCGTCCCTATCATACGTACATAACGCACCTGCACCCTAAAATCTTATATTGAATATCAGGCATGTAATTCGCCAAAGCGGAGACCCAAGGATACGATGTAGCAGCTCCATTTGTAAGTACCCGTCCCGCTAGGGTCCCTTGTACATGTACGCGTCTAGAAACTTCCAACTACAAGTTGCTGCCTCATACATTTCTAGAGAGTAGAAGTACATTCAGAAGTTTCCACGATGTATCCAGTACTGCACAGAATACCTACAGCCCATTGAATGTACTCAACTACATGCCTTCTAAAAAGCCAATCGAACCATTTATGGCGTTAAGCAGAGTACCTGTGAACGTTGAATCAGTTTACATAAGCAGATGAAGTAAGTTAGGGTAGGTACCTCAGCTTAGTTCACATGCTTTTTGCGACATCGGAATACGGATTGTCAGTTCTTCCCGCAGCTCTTCCCCGCATTCGTCCCAGTCCCAGCGCCCAGTCAGCCCAGCCAGCCCAGTACCTAAACCAGTGCTCGGTGCCCAGTAAAGGGTTCGGGAAGTTCGTCCCCTTGCTGACTGACCATGTAGACCACCACGTCCACCATGTACCTACGCCCCTAACCTCTATTAATGCTCACTGGAATTCCCACACTCCCAATCCTTTTTTAAAAAGGGGGAAGTGGGGGATAAGTAAGGTACAATACATCTAATCAGCCGCAGGAATCCGCCATCATTGCATCGTAGTTGCAGATCGCTCACGTATGAGGTAACTCTTTTTTTTTTTTTTAAGATATATTCACTTTTTACCTTTAAACCATTTCATCCCCACGTATGTATGTATACCTTTTACATAAACATAAAATGCAAAATATGACTGACAAGCTTAACCCCGTGTCAAACTTTTTTTCAACCCGAGTCGAGCGCCTCGTTTTAATGCAGACACACTTAAAAACCGGTTTGATGGGACCATATGCTTTTTTTGGAAAATGCTTTTTGTATTCCTTCTTTTTTTTTAATCCTCCTAATATCTCGATGCCGTAGATCATCAACCAGAATACCTAACTCAACTCAATTTACATTCCATTCGCCTTAGCTTCTAAGACCTTGACCGTCTCGGATGGGGCGTCATGACCGTTGGCATGTCCGTTTACAGGAACGCCGTATTCGAGCTTCAGCTCTTGGCTGACTCTTCGCTGCGACGCCTGCTTATTCAGGATGGGACTACCCGGTCGGCTAAGGATGAACTATTTGAAGGAGTCTGTTAGACACCATTCAAGTTACTAGGTAGCTTGATTAAAATCACTTACGTTGCTAGCTGCGCTCAGTAGAGCTATCAGAGAGCTCTGCACAACATCTTCATGGATACCAACACCCCAAACTTTCTGTGATGTGCCAGAAGCCGTACATTCAATGTACGTAGCTGCTTTGACTTCTCGGCCACCGCCTATCGCATGTTCCTTGTAGTCAGCAACATCCAAATCAATGCCTACGCCTTTCAGAGCGTTTGCCAGAGATGAAATAGGTCCATTGCCACGGCCCCGGAGCTGGTATTCCCTGCCGTCAATAGCGACGATACCTTCGAAGACACGGGCCAGGTTTTTAGTGTCTTGAGTGGTACCCGGCGCCGGTGGGACCGGGGACGATGATCGATCAAACGAGATGGAGTAATCGATTATGTTGAACCGAGGGTTCTCCTGGAGGAAGTATGTTCGCTCGAAGAGATCGGTGATCTCAGCTGACAGAAGCTCTCTGCCTAGCTCGTCTGCCCTCCTCTGTACTACCTTGCTGAATGCAATTTGGAGGCCGCGAGGAAGGTCAAGCTGGAGCTTGCGCAGGATGATCCAGGCAGCTCCACCCTTGCCGCTCTGCGAGTTGACACGGATAATAGCTTCGTATGTGCGGCCAATATCCTGCGGGTCGAGGGGAAGATACGGCATCTGCCACTGGTCTTCGTATGACTTGCCCTCCTGCTCCCGCTGCATAAAACCCTTCTTGATGGCGTCTTGGTGAGAACCGCTGAAGGCACATACAACGAGAGATCCACCATACGGCGCCCTAGGGTGGACAGGGATCTTGTTGCAAATCTCCACTGTGTCGACAACGCGGTTCAGATCGGAAAAGTCAATATTGGGGTGGATACCTTGCGTGTAGAGATTCAAGGCTAATGTGACTAGATCAACATTTCCCGTCCGCTCCCCGTTTCCGAAGAGACATCCCTCTACACGGTCAGCTCCCGCCATTTGTGCCAGTTCGGCAGCAGCGACGGCACAGCCCCTATCGTTATGCGGGTGTAGAGAGACGCATATCTTCTCTCGTTCGCTAATGTTGGTACAGAAGTACTCGATCTGGTCCGCGTAGACGTTCGGCGTCGCCATCTCGACTGTGGCCGGAAGATTAAAGATGATAGGGTTCTCGACTGTAGGCTCCCATGCGGCTTTGACAGCTTCGCAAATCCGGATGACGAATTCCGGGCTAGTGTCCGAGAAGGTCTCGGGGCTGAACTCAAAAGCCCATTCCGTACCAGCTTGTGCCGGGTCATCTTTGGTAATTGAGCGAGCATACTTGGTGCATGCTACTGCCCTCTTAATGCTCTCTTCTTCGGTGAATCCAAACACAATTCGTCGGAAGCATTCGCTTGTTGCGAGGTAGATGTGTAGGAGAGCCTTCTTAGAGCCCTTAAGGGAGTCGACAGTGCGGCGGATGAGGTCTTCGCGGCACGGTGCTAAAACTTGCAGCCAGACGTCGTCAGGTACGGCCCCGGGGGTCTCGACTAATCGCCTCGTGAAATCGAAATCGGTTTGCGACGCAGACGGGAAGGATACTTCGATCTCCTTGTAACCAAGGTCGACCAACATCTTGAAGAATCTCCATTTTTCGTCACCATTCTGTACAATAAACTGTCAGACCATGTTTGGAGGAAGCAGGAATACCGGCACGCAAACCATTGGGTCGACCAGACTCTGATTGCCATCTCTCAAGTCGGTTGCCAGCCATCTAGGCGCCTTGTCGATCGTCTTAGAGGGCCATTGGCGATTGGGGATATTTAGAGGTGCGAACTTCTTGTATTTCTTTGACGGGTCTTTGAGCCTGTGCGACGAATCTTTGTCTCAGCCTTGAAGCAATTGGTTATGGATTTGGGGGCCCTGACGAGGGGGTGAATCCTAATATTATATTGTCGGGCGTATCTGGTGCTACTTACATCGGCATGATGATGGTGGGACCACTGGTGGTGGTGGTGGCAGCGCAACGCGGGGGAGAGGCGTGACTACGAATAAGTCCAAGGTACCGGGAAGGGAAAGAGGTAAGTATAAGTCACGATAACTAGGTAGCAAGAAAGAAAAACGAATTGAAATTGAAAGAAGGTTTAACTTGTAACAATGTTTATTCTTTGAAGTCTTATAAGCTCTCCTCCCTCAAAATTAAAGAAAAAAAGGGTTCAATTTCTTATGAGTCAGAATTTCCAATTCGAATTTCAAGACTCATCGATCAACCTTAGGTATTTTTTCGGCTACTGGAGGTTCTTTAATAAAAATTTCGTCAGTGCCGTCTGCGGAACCCAAGTCTCCAGTTTCTACAAGTAAAAGGTTTCTTTGAGAAGGTGGGGTTTTTGATTTTTGCTCTTCTTTTACTGGTTGTACGATACAATAATACTCTCTATAATACCTTAGGTACCTAACCCCGCAGGTAGGGCCCCTGTAGCTGCATTTTTGCTTTATTACCTGTGTAACGGAATTATTAGACCCTTTCCTTCCATTTTACCTAGAATGTTTTGGCGTTGCGCCCTACTATGTACAAATATAGAGGAGGCAATCGGAAGGGGTTAGGTACCTATTTAGGTAGGGTCCCTACCTTGCTCCCGTGTTAGGTAGTGAAACGTAACAGGCCCTGTTCACTGGTGGTGTATTAGATTAGGTAGTATACACTTAAGCCGTAAAAGTCATCAACGCACGCCAATTTGAACCACTTAGATGTAAACAACAACTCGATTGTGTACGATACGATGCGATGCGATGCTATGCTATGCTATGCTATATAGTAGCTACCTACATAGTAATCCTCCAGCAATGACATTCGAGAGATGTCGTGACATAACATAATATCCATTGCTACTATACTATACTGCTACTACTACTACGACTACTGCACGTCTACCATGCAAGAAACATTTTAAGGCATAGCGAGGCTTGAAAAATAATAGTTTCTCATTGGCAAATGACAGACCGGTCGGTGATTAAATCGGTGGGCGCGCTCTTGATTCGAACACGGGCACGACGATCGGTGGAGAGGATGAGAAGGAAAGGGCGTCTCTCATCATGATTGACGATTGACTGACTCATTTTTGTTCTATAAACAACCGCTGACTTTTTTTTATGTTTTAATTACAGCGCACGAAAGTAGGTACACGATGCGATGGCCTGCCTTGGCCTTGGCCTAGCTTAGTTCTACCTAGCCTCAACTCAAGCATCAGGTTAGGTTGGAAAAGCACATCTTATCTTAAAAAAATAATAATAACTCAAGGGTCATCATCATACTACAATGTAGGTAGATAATATAGCCCAATAAGCTTCTTTTTATTATCGAAGAAGAAAAAAAAAAAGAGAAAAAAGAGAAAAAAGACCACCTTAGTTATTTAGACGGAAACGGGGAAATCCCGCCCTTAATTTCAGCCACCCCCTAAAACGCCCTGGCTATGGATTGGATGCAAAAATAAAGAGATCTCTCCCTCCCCCACTTACGCAATTCTATGTATACTGTTCCCAGTGTCTGGTGGTCCCTTGTGATGCGCGGGTGCATTGCCAGGAACTGGATACCTGGCAGCCCCATGATAGATTCCATCCGATGACGGCCTTGTTCGCGATATTTCGATGTCGAAAAAACGGCCCGAGTAAAACCCTCTCATGACCACCCCCCTTATTCCTGGTTACCACGTAAAGCTCTCCTCGACAAAGTCCACTACGGAGCTCTCGTCCTGGACGCTGCGAACCGCTTGTCGCACGTCGTCAGCGAGCGAGCCAGGGCCGCACACGGTAACACACATCGCCCCAACCTGCTCTTCGACCTCCTTCTTGAGCAGGGTGAGGATGTTAGGTCGTCCCGGAAACATCTGGACCGTGCTGGAAGCCGAGATGATCTCCTTTGTGTTCTTCGGCCGCGTGACGAATAGCCGGACGTTGAGGATCTCCCGCCTCCTAGGCATTCGTAGGATCTCGTCCATCCAGGGTCGCACCCACGCCAGCGACTCGGTGTCGCGTATTATCCATACTAGTGTGACCCGCCTTGTCGCGATCGTTCCTTCGTCGAAGCGCTCGATCAATGGCTTGAGGTACGAGATCTGGTGGGTGATACCGGTTGAGCCGGCAAATAGCACGGCGTGACCGTACGAGTCAAGTGAGTGGTGGCCAGCGTAGGGGCCTTCCAAGGCGGCCCTGATCCGGATGGAAGGAGATCCTGCCTTGAGTGCTTTTTCATAAAGCTTCCGCGTGAAACCCGTGTGGGCACCAATGAGAAAGGATACGGAGGTGGCGCCTCTTCTTCGGATTTCGCTGTCGGATTTCTCTACGGTTGTCGCGTCGGCTTCGGGCTGATGTTCGACCCAGGCGATAGAGAAGGGATGGTTCTCCCACGGATTAATTCCCATGAAGCGGACATACGCGTGCGTTCCCGGTTGGATGTCAACATGACGAGGCAGATGCATCGTAACACGAGTGGTTTCACCAGGTAGAGGTTCTACGACGGCTTCGGTGAAGCCTTTTCCTTTTGCCCAGTTGTTGTAAGCCAGGCGGAACATGCGAGCCAGTCGTTCCGCTCCCCATAGTATAAAGATTGCTACCACCCACGGGAGCTGGGGAAGGCCTCCGGGAAGAGTCGCCGTCGCACAGTGGACCCAGGTCATGGCAAAAGTAATAAAAGCCAAGACGATATGGAACGTGAGAAACGTCTCATAGAAAGCGTGTCGGATTGGCGAGATGGAGAAGACAAGTAAGATGACAAGGGCTATCGTTCCAGCAAAACCAGAAGCTAGAAAGGTGTCGTGAACCAGTCGGAAATTCATACCGTCATATCCGTCGGCCGCGGCCGCGACCACAGCCCACGCAATCGTATGTATAACAGCCTCTATTACAACCATCCGACCCATCCATCGGTGAAGGAGATTGTAAGTATCGAAACTAACCCTTAGCATTCCGATAAGGGGGTTGTTACGACCTGCCATGATGATGAGAGGGACCATGTTGACGAGGGATAACATTCCGGAACGCCCTCGGATCTCAGCGGCCAGAGCGTATTGATTTTCCTGATACCAGTCCACGTGGCATAAGTAAACTATGTTGCTTATCAAGTAAACGCCTAGGATAAAGGAGTGAAGCCGGGACGGCAAGGTTCCTATGCTAATGGCAGATGATATCTTGATCTCTCGGTTATGTCGCTTCTTCCACAGAGGGGCATAGATAAGATTCCTCTTCATCCACGGCATCCAGCTCCACTGCGACCTCTTCCAATAAATTTGCTTTTCCCCCGGGGTGGCCATGGCCGAGACGTGACGTAACTTGGTCCATCCTATCTCAATAAGACGGATGGCAAGTACGATAAGCGCGATGATACCCAGAGTCCACCATAGCATATCCTTAAACAGCAGGTTACTGGGCTGATCGACGCCATTTAACGAAGTAGAAAATTGGCCTATATTGGAGACCGCCGAAGCCGCATCTGAAGCATCTGAAGCATCTGAAGTATCTGAATCGCGGAGCGCGAGTATTGCAGTTGGTGTGAGTGATCCGAAGGCGGTAACCCGCCTGCGATCTATTAGCGGCATGATATTATTATTTTTTAAATACCGACTTGCGGTATGTATGTACGGGTTTGTTCGTGATCTTCGTTGCAAAGTATTGATATTATCCTTCGAAAGAGTAGTAATAGTATGAAACAGGCGGGGCCGAGGGATAGACAAGATCTATAATAGATAAAGGAGATTTACCCCGTAATCCAGAAGCCTCGAGGGCAAAAGCGCTACTGATGTAAGATTTATGAATGCATTGTTCCATGGAACAACTAAGGGGTTATGGGCGAATGTTGGTGTAAGTCTTTGTAGGCAGAACTTTCGGAAGTTTTGCCCCCTTTGTCCTTTTCTTGTCTTGGGCGCGGTAAGATCGCGCTTGTCGCCAACTTTGCTGAGGACTTGATATAGAACAAAGCTTTGGTTGGAAGACAAGCAGTAGGTATGGCGGTAGTATTGTTCCCTTTGTTTCCTGAAGGCTAACTTTGACAAATGGAATTTTAGACCGGTAGCCGAGAAAAGTTGATTTATTCCAAGAAGGGAGGGTGGTAGGGACCGTAGGGTGTGGTTCGCAGTACGGTCGTCGTGATATATTGCTTACCCACGTTCTAAGAGATCGTGATTTTCCGGTTAGATGGAACTTGGTGTGTTGATGCGTTTAGCAAGGTGGGTTTGATTTCCGGTAAAAATGTTGTTAGGAAAGAGAGTGAATGCGAATGTACGTGTACGTGTACGTGTATTGGTATGTGTATGTGTAGGTGTATGTGTATGTGTACGAAGCAGTGTGGAGGGTTTGGTTAGGCCGGGAAATTACAAGTAAAATTTAGCTATGCACGGTCTGCTTCTAGAAATAATACTGAACGAGTGGAATAAAAAGAGAAGTTGTAGTTGTGAAAATGAAGTTGTAAAAAGACTGGGGGGAGAAATAAGTGTAATGACTTTTGTTTTCTCTTGGATTTTTTTTTTTTTTTTTTACAACAGACGACAAAAAATTGGTTGATAACAAGCTTCGCACCTGAGGCCGGTTGTCAGGTTGTCAGGTTGTCAGATTGTCAACCAAACTTACACCTAGGTTATCACCCAAAATGAAAACTGCTGAGGTTGGGTTCACTGATCGATAGTTGAACAGAAAACATTGGAAATGCACGACGATCATTAAGAGCAGATCATCGAGTTTATGCAAGGTCCGTCATCATATCGGCGTTACTCGACTTACACCCACCCTCCCCCCAACCTTTAGGTACCTCTTTGCGCAGGTGGCTAGAAACCCTTAATTCACATTACACTATAAACTGTACAATACACTAGAACTGATAATCTTGAATCCAGAACGTGGGGAACTTTTAGCAAGTTGCCTGCCCTTTTCGACGTACCTGATCCAGTTCGTCAAGGTTGCTGGTGTCGTGTTTTCGAAGATCTCAGACGCCGGTTGGCGAAATAGCTCTGGTTGGGATGTCCGTGGTTTCCTAGCTGCCGTGGTACGAACTCGATGATTCGTCCACAGACGCCTGCCGCTCCGCCCGATTTCCTCCACCTACCCGAAAAAATTCAGGTACAGGGATCTCAGTCGTATCTGATAGGGTCAGGGGTTCTGAGTTTAACTTTCCAGGGAGCACCGGAAGGTCCCAGTACGACCCAGCGGCCAATAGATTCAAATTATTTGATTGGCTGGATGTTTACCTTAGGTATCTACCTAGGTTAGGTACCTTTAGGAGGCCTAAGACATTCCTTGCTTGCTGAAAAGCACGACTTCAGGGGCAAGAGGGGCCCAGAGGGGCTGTGAGGTTAACACTAATTTCAGCTAGGTTAGGCTGAACTTGGCTTAAAGACATTCACCAATGGGAGAAGACTGTTTGATTGATTTTACCTAGATTGTACAGATTGTGCATGACATCAACAACCTTCCAAGCTCGTATCTGCTGCGAATTTTACTCCGTACCTACATCCGTACATAGTAGTCCGTAAAGTGCGCCTCCAACCTCACGAGCACGAAAACGTGTCGTATATTGAAACATTGTTTTCTCCGCCCTTGTCCTCGGTCCGCTCCCCCAAACCTTTATTCCTCCGAATCCAACATGTCCGCGTCGGTCACCTCGGGACGTCGCTCCCCTGTTTAGGCTTGTCGGATGATGATCGTACGACCTTCGAGAAATAATTTCACAAGAGCCTATCATCTATCATCTATTGCTCATCTAAATCTGAATAACATCTGAAATCGGTGGCCATCCGTCTCTCTGCCTATCCCTAGACATAGGGAGTGGTTGGAGAAACTATTACAGAGCAGCGAGCGACTTTCTTCTACAACCTTCATGAGCTTACCATGTCTATGTCGTACGATCTATAATATACCTTAGGTAGGTAAGGTACATATGTAGAAACCGGCCAGTAAGCCATGCACCACATTTCTCTTCGGTGCTTAGTATACCATGTAAGTGGTGGCCTTCTCGTCAATGAGTATGACGACACTACATTCCAGTCCGGGGTCTTCCGATCTGTTATCCTAGGAGGCACTACTGATGGGTGAACGCGGGGTTGATAATATAATAGAGACTTATTAGCAAAGGTGATGGTGCCCTAGTATCTTACTGATGAGAGAATAAGGTAGTATTCGGGAACAATCTGCGATGATATGGAACTCCGCTCTATACTAAGTCGTGGATTAAGAGAACAGCCAGCAACCTTAAATAGCCAAAAATAAGGCCGAAGCTGTAAAAAGAGTTACATTTCATGTCATGCAGCTGAAGGTGTCGACCATACTCGTGGTTATAGAGCCGAATACCACATGTACGTGTAGTGTATTCGCTCATTGTTTGTCAGGGTCGCAAACCGCGCGCTTCGTGAAAATACCAGCAATGTGGTAGCGAGCTTCTACGTTTAGTCTCTTCGTCCAGATGTTAGTAGGTAGGGATGTATAAAGCGTGTTTCCTACCAATTATACCGGCTATGCCTCGTGTAAAGATTTAAGAATTATACTTGAAGTATGGTTTAAATCCCGGGGGCTAAAAGCTTGGCTGCCCCGTCATATTTTATTCCAACAAGGCTAATATCTCATCTTATAACGGAGGCGCCTCCTTTTTTTTAATATGCAATCTCTCTCGTCGTTGTCATATCTGCCCTCCCAATTTTTGCTTTTTAATTCACTTATTATATCTCCAGTAAAGTGTGTTTACTCCTTGGATTTTGACTTTTACCATATTGCACTCTATCTGAGGACGGTGTCCGAGTTTAGACATCAATCTATGTGGAACTCATATTGCCTAAACAATCATAACCATTCAAGAATTGTCGATTTTACGATGTCTCAAGGCGCCATATCATCCATTTTAAGTCTCAACCATGGCATTATGTTCTCTGTCCAGTACCTAATGCACTTAAAACTTGGAAGCTTAAGAGCTTAAAATACGGATTCATAAGTAAAATGTTTAGGTAAATTTCACATGCACGTTAAGTATATATCCATAAAAAGGTGGGGCTATCACGAGTCAACGCGCCTATCCACAGGTAATCTGTACCTTAGCAGGAAATAGCCTTCCTTACATTGAGAGGAATCGAAAATATAGGAAGGAGCATACTTGATCCTAATCGACTTATCTTGATGCTTTCCATTTGGTGGGAATTCGTTTTCTTAACACCTTCAAACTCACAGAACAAAAGCGGAGCAAACCAACCCAAAAATTCAGTCGTATCCTCATGAGATCAACCCCACGCGTGATGGCCGTTTATAGACGGAACACATCTACGAAAACCAAGTTCATCACAATACACCCAAGATAATAGACATTCAGGCGTTATATTTTTAAGGAGAAAAAAAATCAGACTGGATGACAGCATCATGTCTCGCTTTCTCAACCCAGCCAAGATTGGGCTCCTCGCCTTGATCGAATTATACACGAAAAAAACAGTCCCCACGGACTCGATCGTAGATGTTCTGTCCTTCATAACTTCTCACTTAATCGACAGTGACGCTCAAGCTTCGTTTTCCACTACTAAGGGCAGATGGAAGCGAGCTGAGACGACTGTCAGTCTAGTCATCTCTATTGCAGACTTTGAGAAAGTCTTGGCACCGCATACTGCTGCCTCTGGTATGCCCGGGCGGAGTCTGTGGTACGTCTTCCTGGATAGACTTTGGAAGATCGATTCTCTCGACTCTTTACACGAATTCTTTGATCACTGCTCGGCTCTGTTAGCAAAGACTAGGGATGAACTCCGACATGATGCCGAGTTAGGAATTCCAGCTCCAGCCCCCGAAGTCATATTGCTCTCCCGCAACTCACCATTCGGCGCATTCGTGCGTAGGTCCCAACTAGAATTCATAAGATTACGTTTCCACGACGCGTTCGAATTATGGAAAGACTTCGTCAAGTATCGCCAGGTTACGGCGACCTATTATCGAAAAAAGACGCCTTCTTTTCAGAGGCTCAGTTTTGATAATGTCCTCCTAACCGGCGAGAATGACTGGGGTTCAGGCGTAGAGGCTATCGCCTCCGTAACCTACGGGGACATGCTTAGAGATGACCCAAACTCGACCTTACCTGTCAGCACTGACGATATTGAGAAACTTCTAGAGTTCCAAATCGAGCAGATGCAGAAGTACGGTAACAGAGTACCCTTAGAGATACAACACCAATTTCACGACCTATTAAACGATAGTTTTATGATACCGAGCTTATCTCACTACCTAAGTTATTTAGATGCATGGAGAGCAGGAGACTACTCCACCTCCTTTGATTATTTACATCGTTATTTTGACTACACGATGCAGAATAGAGACAGATCTTTCTATCAGTACGCACTGATGAACTTAGCAGTACTCCAAGCTGACTTCGGGTGCTACAAGGAAGCAATTTCAGCAATGCTAGAAACTGTCTCCACTGCCAGGGAGAATCGAGACATGACGTGTCTGAATTTCGCCCTTAACTGGCTTTTTCACTTTGGCAGGGCACACCCCGAGATAACCAAAGAATTGGAATCGAATAGTATGCTAGGAACTGGCAAGGAGTCCCTAGCTTTCCTTAGAAGCAGAGCAAAGGAGACGGGTATGTGGACTTTGTGGAGCTCCACTCTCATGAGTGAGGCAAAGATGACCCTCTCGAACGGCGAAAGCGTAGCAACGGCGATCGAGCACCTTGTCAGAAGCTCCCAAGTTCTAGTCGAAAGGAACATGAAAAACATGGTCGGTTCTCAGTTATCGATCAACATAGCATTATGGGACAGGTTAGGAATTGCCTACCTATCGGTGGCTACCTGCGAAATATTTATTCGCTGCCATGCTCGTAATTCGATATTCGACGACGAGCTAAAGGTAACGAGTCGCCAAGCTTCAATGCTGACCCTCAAGGGGAAGTATGACGAGGCGCTTGAAATATTGGAAGGCATGGATGCCAATTCGCTCCGGGCTTGGAAGCCGAGTCAGTACTGGCACAAATTTCGCGGGATAATAAAATTGAGAAGAGATCTCCATCGGAATAATCTAGACGGGGCGGAACTGCTGCTTTCCCAGCTCCTTCAGTCTAAGAATGATGACCTGGAACCCGACCTCGCCTTTGTAGTTGACAACCTTCATACCGAATGCCTTGTTCGTAGAGGCGATCTCGACCAAGCCTTTTCAAAAGTAGAGAAGATGATATCGGAACTCCGTGATGAGAACAGGGATATTGCACTACGAGTCCGTCTACTCCTTCTCAAAGCCGAGCTTCTTGACAAGTGCGGTCGACCGCAGAAGGGGTTCACCATTGCTGTACGAGCAGCCAATGTGGCCTGGCGAGCTCGACTTATCCCCTATCTATGGCCGGCAATCGGGGCTATTGCGAACATTCTAACATCGCTTGGCGAATTCGAACCAGCCATCCAGCTCCTGAATGCAATCCTGCCGCGCACTTTCGAGTGCGAGAATGCGACGATGACGGCGAAACTCTACTCGTATCTTGGCGACGCGAATATGGGTATGGCGGGCAAGATGCCGCCAAAATCTATCAAGAGAAGGGAATTCATGACGAAGGCGTTGGAAGCGATCGAGGAGGCGTTTAATCACTACTCGAGCGTAGAGGATATCGGTATGCAGTGCGAGATGATGGCGAAGAAAGCCACGATTATGAAAGTCTCCGGGGACAATGTACTCGCGAATGATTATGCAGCAGCATACTTGGCGATACGTAGGGACGCTGAGCGAATGACGATATGAAGGATGACGATAGCTTAGATTAATTAGGGTACAATGGTTAAACCAACATTTCACATCATTTTGATCAAACTGGATACTTTCTACGTGGGAATGACTCTGCAAAGTAGTCTTGATAAAAATTTGATTGCTAAAATCCGTATGGTGGCTTAGGTGACTATAGAACCTACTATCCATACCCATCTCTCCTAATCTTGCCATTCCCCTTCTTCTAGAGGGAGAAAAAAAAAAACACATTACCCAAAGTTACCAATCGTCCCAAGACTAGATGATGCTCACCTAGGTGCGACCAGGCGTACTACTTAGCGAACCTTTCTTCCGTGGGCGAGGGCGAGGGCGAGGGCGAGTGTGAGAGTAAACCGGGGGGTGCAACTCGCCGCTCGTGCCCAAGCACGCGGCGCACACGCGGACCCAGCGCGTGGGCACGTCCTCGTCCGTCATCCGGATCTGCTGCCTGCAGCGGCCGGCGCAGGTCTGTTTCTCCCGGACCTCGTCGCAGAGCAGCGCCTTGCGCTGCCCGTGGCCGATCGGGTGGGCGCCGTGCGCGCACCAGGTTGTGGTCCAGATTAGCTTGCACATGCTGGATGGGTGGCTGGCTGGGTTTGAGGTGGGGGTTGGGGGTTGGGAGATGGGAAATGGGAGATGGGAGATGGCGGTGATGTTTAGTCCTACCCCAGGGGAAGCTTATATGTTTCTCTAAGCCTTGCTCTGCTGGGTATGGGGGAATGTCGGGGTTAGGAGACGAAAGGAATTGGACTATCATCCCGTATCTTCCTGTTGCCACGTCTGAAGCTGATTAGGGGTAAGTGAATGCGGAGGTGTAGGGAACGTGGTGACTTGGCTCAACAGCAATAGCATAGCGTATTAGGTAGCCTTGTTTATAGTGGCATATTGCCTGCTATTTGCTCGTGCTGGTGAAGTTACTACCAGGTCGTCCGCAAAAAAAAGATAAGGGGAGATTGGGAGGAAATGGATATGACCGAGCACTGCTTATATTCCACGACCAGAATCTTGACAATAGCTTTATTGGGCCAACTATGTCGGAGTCACTTTATAGTCCAACTAGTTACTAGTATTATACAATTTCCTTGCTGGACAGGCTGTTAGACAAAGACTTTGCCGACTTTAAATTCGTAGCTTAACAAGACATCGTTCAACGTTTTCCCATTATCACTAGGTAATTCCCATCCTTGTTATTGCTACCTCCTAGCTTAGGTAGATAACCTTAAGATACATAGGGGGAGATTTGTTCTTCTTAGAGTTACATAGGTATGTATATGTGTATAGCTAGAGCTCCCCTCTCGGCGCCAGCTGTGATAGATTCATCCGTGAACACGACCTTTCCGTGACTACGGATATATTCATTCGACGAGTTGAAATCGTATGGGATGGCAGTAGTAGTTAGCGCCTTGTTTGATACGAAGATATAACTCCCACATCACTTGCGACGCATAGCCAACGTGATGTAGATTTCCAACCCCACGACACCAGATACCCCCTGCATCATTTATCGGACCAGCTAATATTACGTCCCTTCTTATCCTTCAACTGTCCCTCCTTGGCAACCGGCGACTCATCGACATGCTGCCCCTCCTCATGCATATTATTCGTAGCCCAGACCCTCTCGACGCACAGCTCGAACGGTCCGGGGACGCGATCCGTCAGCCCGATGCCGATGGACTTGACTTTCTGCCTCAGGATCTCGGTCTGGGGCTCGACGACGAAGCCGTGGTTCGTCCGCACGAAGTCGTTCCACTTGATGAGCACGGTCTCCCACTCGCCGGGCCGCTTCGCGAACAAGCGGTGCTGGTGCAGGTCCGTCGGCACCAGCGAGTCCGTCTGCACGTTCACGAAGTAGCTCCGCCCGTCCGACTTGATGCGCAGCCCCAGGTACGTGTACATGTCGATGTTCCAGAGCGCGCGCCCGAAGATCGTGGGCGGGCGGTCGAGGGTTCGCCATGCGGCGTACCCGGAGCGCTGGACCTCGGGCCTGTGCGGGGGGAGGGCGGTCGATATGCTGCCGTGGAAGCGCGCGTAGCCGTGCGCATTGTCGTTATTGTTGTTGTTGTTGTTGTTGTTGTTGTTGTAGTTGTTGCTGTTCCCTCCTTCTTCGGAAGATGGAGGGGGGATCCAATCGAGTGCGGCTTTGGAGAACCCGCCGATGTCGACGTCGCACATCACCTTACACTCCTCGAGGGACTCGGGCCTGTGGAAGTCATGGAGGGGGAGAGGGCCCGAGGGTCCTTTTATGCCTTCGAGCTTGAGGGCTGCGGGACGGCGGGATTAGTTAGCCAATGGATTGGCAGGCGAGGCAGGATGAGGTGAGAGAATTGAGGTAAGTACCTATGTTGGAGAGGCGCTTGAATTCGTCGATGCTCCGGCGCACGAATCCCTTGCCCAGACAAGCCGTAGTCGCGCGCATTTTTTTTGTTGGATATGATAAAGAAAAAAAGAAGTACCTTATGTTTAAGCCGAGTAGTTTCTTTAGAATTTAATTAAGGGTGTAATATGAGCCCCAAAGGCTCGGACATCAGCTCTGACATCAGCAGAAGCAGCGCAGCAGCAGAGGGATTCAAACTTCGTAGGTTCGGGACGAAGCCATCGAGGTTGGGGAGCTGTATGCGAAGAGATATGACGGGGATTGTAGGTACCTTAGGTAGTAAAAGAAAGGTGAAGCTTTCGTCACTAAAAGCTCATAGATGCATTTTTAGCGGGAGAACTGTTATAAGCGAAAGGCTTGTCTAATGAGGGCTTGATATGCAAGTAACCCGTAGTATAAGAACTTTAGCTGCTGCAAGTGCTGCCTGTCAAACGCCCAGCCAGTCAGCCGCTCTCGCCGCGCGTTTTGTGGCGATCGGGAAGGCTTGAAACCCCACAAGTACAAATTGCATACCTAACCTTAGGTAGTGCACATTACATAGCGGATGAATTTCGGAATGTTAACGATAGGGAGTTAGTTTCAAGAGACCCATATCGGTTTCTACGCTTATCCAATGCATGGGTTCCAAGACAAGCTTCCACAGCTTCCAAGAGCCTGAGCTGCGTCAGCCCTTGGGAATTGATCTGATCTTTTGGCTTAACTCCACCAAGTTTGCTTGTTGTATTTTGTTGGAGTCGTGATTGCGAGGACGCTGACGTTGTACGAGTCAGGCATCCAGATTTTTATTTTTTCTTGAAAACTTGAAAACTTGATAATATTGTTTACCTATTTATTGTTTACCTATTTATTCTTCAATGTTCTAAGGAACCCCTAATTGACACTACCACATCCGCGCCGTTCGTCCTCTTATTCCTATTATTATATTACCTCCTGAAGATCAGGTGGGCGGGATGCGCTGCATTTGACAAGTAGTTTGTCACTTGAGATTGACGCTTCAGTCCCAACTCCTGATTCACTCTGATTTCACCTATCTGAACCCGTGAGAACAGTCAATTTGCCAGTAGTAGCAGAGGGCAAGCAGCAAGCAGCAAGCAGCGATTTAATCACCATGGCTACAATCCGTAGTCTGGATCATTCGAAGTGCGTGTCTTCCCCTTTTCGAAAAATTCTATTCCCACGAAAGCGCATGTAGATTTAACTACTCGCACGTATCGCCAATATGGATATGGACTTCACCGTCGGTTCTGCCGTAGCTGCTAACTACGTAGATTATAGATCCGAAGCAGAACTTGCTATCAACATCAGAAAAGCAACCAGTCCGGAAGAGACGGCGCCGAAACGAAAACATGTACGAAGTGCCATCGTTTATACATGGGACCACAAGTCCTCCCAGTCCTTCTGGGCTGGCATGAAAGTGTGCGTGGCTAGGCTAAGGACCAGCATATAAGTACGGGAGCTGACTAGGGATAATATTTAGGCAGCCTATTCTTGCCGACGAGGTGCAAACGTTCAAGGCCCTGATTACCATCCACAGGGTCTTACAAGAGGGACACCCGCAGACCTTAAGGGAGGCTATGGCAAATCGACCTTGGATCGACAGTCTTAACAGAGGTCTAGCCGGCGAGGGCGTTCGAGGTTACGGACCCCTAATTCGAGAATATGTCTACTTCCTCCTAGCGAAGCTATCATTCCACCAGCAGCACCCCGAGTTCAACGGAACGTTCGAGTACGAGGAATACGTTAGCTTGAAGGCGATTAACGATCCCAACGAGGGTTACGAGACCATTACCGACCTTATGTCACTGCAGGACAAGATTGAGCAATTCCAGAAACTAATCTTTTCGCATTTCCGAAATGTTGGGAACAACGAATGTAGAATTTCGGCCATTGTTCCCCTAGTGCAAGAAAGTTATGGGATTTACAAATTCATCACAAGCATGCTAAGAGCCATGCATTCAAGTACGGCAACCACAAAACCCCTCCGTTATTTCGTTGTGTTCTCAACTAACGTTGCATAGCAACGGGCGATAACGACGCGTTGGAACCCCTGAGGCAGCGTTACGATGCGCAGCACTACCGATTAGTCAAGTTCTATTACGAATGCTCCAACTTGCGTTACTTAACCAGTTTAATTACGATCCCGAAACTACCGCAAGACCCACCCAACTTGCTCGCAGAAGACGAAAACTCCCCTGCGTTACCTGCGCGACCGAAGCAGGAGATCGAGCGTGCGCCAACCCCCGTTCGCCCGCCCAAGTCCGAGGAACCCGATGAGATCGCCGAGTTCTGGCAGGGTGAGATTGATCGGCAAAATAGGGAATACGAAGAGCAGCAAAGGGTATTACAAGAGCGTCAAGCAGCAGCCCTTCGTGCTCAACAAGAAGCCCAGATGCAGGCCCAGCGGGACTTTGAGGAGCAACAACGGCTCTTGGCAGAGCAACAGCGTAGGGAACAAGAAGCGCTACTAGCTCAGCAAGCTCAATGGCAGACGCAAGGGCGGTTAGCCGAACTCGAACAAGAGAACCTAAATGCGAGGGCCCAGTATGAGCGCGATCAACTAATGCTGCAACAATACGACCAACGAGTGAAGGCACTTGAGGGCGAGTTATCCCAAATTCAGAACAATTTTGGTCAACAATTAACCAGCAAGGATGACCAAATCCGTGCTCTACAAGAGCAGGTCAACACATGGCGAACCAAGTACGAGGCCTTAGCGAAGCTCTACTCGCAGCTGCGTCACGAGCATCTCGACCTGCTGCAGAAATTTAAGACGGTTCAGCTAAAAGCGGCGTCAGCCCAAGAAGCAATTGAGAAGCGCGAGAAGCTAGAGCGCGAGATCAAGACCAAGAACCTAGAATTAGCAGACATGATTCGGGAACGAGACCGAGCCCTTCACGAGAAGGACAGGTTGAGCGGCAGCAACAAGGACGAGGTTGAGAAGCTAAAGCGAGAACTTCGCATGGCCATCGACAGAGCCGACAACCTTGAGCGAAGCAAAGGCAACGAGCTATCTACTATGCTCTCCAAATACAACAGGGAGATGGCAGATTTGGAAGAGGCCTTGCGAACTAAGTCGCGTGCCCTTGAGGAAGCGCAGGCTAAGCTCCGAGATGGAAGCTCGGATCTCGAACAATTACTCCGCGAGAAGGAGGAAGAACTCGAGGTTTACAAGGCTGGCATGGACCAGACCTTGATCGAGTTGAACGAGCTTAAGCAGAACCAAGGCGACACAGATCATGCGCTAGACGGCCAGATCGATGCCCTCATAATGGCGAACCTTGACAAGATCAACGACATTATCGACTCAGTACTGCAATCAGGTGTGGTGCGAGTAGATGATGCGCTCTACGAACTGGATTCGACGATGCAGGCTGGTAACCAGAACGCTTCGCCGACATATGTGCTATCCCAGGTTGAAAAGGCCGTGGCGAGCGCTTCCGAATTTGCTACCGCTTTCAGCAACTTTATCGCCGATGGTCCCAATGCCACTCATGCGGAGTTAATTAAGGCGACCAACGTCTTCGCGGGAGCTATCGCAGATGTATGCAGCAACACGAAGGGGTTGAACCGTCTTGCTTCCGACGAAAAGAAGTCCGATCAGCTCATGAACGGTGCTCGCGCTGCTGCTCAGTCGACCGTCAAGCACTTCCGTAGCCTTCAAAGCTTTAGGTTAGAAGGAATGGACCCTCTACAGAAGACCGACGTTCTTGTGAACGGCAGTAGTGATGTTCGTCTAAACCTCCAGAGATTGACTACTCTGGTGGAAACCTTCGCTCCCTCTGGTCGACTAGCAAACAACAAGGGCGACATAGGTGACCTTGTTGACTCCGAGCTTAGCAAGGCGGCAGATGCCATCGCTGCAGCGGCCGCCCGCCTTGCTAAGCTCAAGAACAAACCTCGTGACGGATACTCGACCTACGAGCTCAAGGTTCACGACTCGATACTCGATGCCGCGACGGCAGTCACCAATGCTATTGCCCAGCTCATCAAAGCTGCTACCATCACACAGCAAGAGATCGTCCAGGCAGGCCGTGGTAGCTCGTCAAGGACAGCCTTTTACAAGAAGAACAACCGATGGACCGAGGGTCTCATCTCAGCAGCGAAGGCGGTGGCGACGTCTACCAACACGCTCATCGAGACGGCGGACGGGGTGCTCTCGGGCCGCAACAGCCCCGAGCAGCTGATCGTCGCGTCGAACGACGTGGCGGCCTCGACGGCCCAGCTCGTGGCCGCCAGCCGCGTCAAGGCCGGCTTCATGAGCAAGAGCCAGGAGAGCCTCGAACAGGCCAGCAAGGCCGTGGGCGCCGCGTGCCGCGCGCTCGTGCGCCAGGTCCAGAATATGATCAAGGACCGCAACCAGGAGGATGAGGGCGTGGATTACGCTAAGCTTAACCCGCATGAGTTCAAGGTCCGGGAGATGGAGCAGCAGGTACGTTTCGATGATTTCGATGATTCTTTACGATTTTTTTCGTTTTTATTTTTATTTTTATTTTATTTTTTCTGTGGCGTAGATGCTAATACGGATATAATAATCACAGGTGGAGATTCTGCAACTCGAGAACGCGCTGGCTGCTGCGCGACACCGGTTAGGCGAGATGCGCAAGATCTCGTACCAGGAGGAGTAAATACATGCGGGGGAAGTACCTACCTAGGAGGCGAGAGTCAAGAGTCAAGAGTCAAGAGTGAGAGTGAGAACAAGAAGAGCAGATTCAGGGGAGCAGAGGTTTTATACCCCCGTTAGTTGTTAGTTGTTAGCTGGGTTATCATCCATCCATTTTATCTTCCCTTATCGTGTTTTGGTGTCCTCTTTTTATGTATTTAATTCTTGATTTTTCTTACCTGCTCCCGGAAGTGAGTCGGATGCAGCAGAGTGAGAGGTAGTGAATAAGTAAAGCAGCATGTTTGAAAAATTGGCGAGATTGATTTTTTTAGGGGGTTGGTAGGTCGTGGAAGTTGTATGTGCAAAATTGCTATCCTTGCCCGACCTAACCCTTGTAAAGGTGTGTGAGGCAGGCTGCAGTTTGCGATCTAATTGGCTTTTAGGTAATGTGATCACTGGCGGTTGCATTTGATATACTACCCAGGACTTGACTTTGTGTGAAGGGACTGCGTTTGTTGTTTAGAGGTGCATGCTGTTGTCGATGAGGAAGATGGGGGAGGAGGGTAGAATAGGGGTTAAGGAGTAATGTAAGTACAGTAATGGTATAAGATTGGGGTGGAGGGTTGAAAGTCAATGGTTAAAAAAGCTAGGTTAGTTGGTGTGAGAGTTTCTTCAGATGCTAGAGGAGTTTAATATGTAATAGTATTGCTAAGAAGTATAGTATGATGGAGGTGAGTTGAGTATAGGCACTTGAGTATTAGGGGGCTGTATATTCATCATCACCTTCTAAATCGCTTAGTACCTATCTTTTAGCTATGGCACCGCTGAGTGTATACTACAATTTGGATGTGAAGATTCTTTTTTACTTTTCTTCTCATCTCAATTAATTAATTTCTAGTAACAGACCAATGTCTCCTTTTCCCTTCTAAATGTGTAGCTGTTACGAAGGGGCTGGCTACTCTTAATACCTAGGTACCCAACCTAATATTTCTCACGTCCCAGGCAGTAACACATGTTTCACCACCCATCTCGAAGTATTTTTAAGCATGCACGTTGTAGCGTTCTTGTCTTGAAATGATGAAGTTTTGTGCAATAGAGACGGAACGACCTATAGAAAATACCTATATAAAGTTGCTACGTCGTTTGGAGTTTAATGTTATAATGCATTCGCATCAGTGTTGTTCCTTTCAACATCAGCCCATAATAGACGGTTTTGCCAACTCTAAATCTCTATCAACCAAGAGCAGCCTTGATGTATAGAAGGAACCAGCTGGTCTTATTCAACCCTCTTACCTAAAAGACTCGATTATACCCATGCGCTTTCTTTCGAAACAGGTGTGTATGTCTATGGTACCTCCCTTGCCTGCAAGATACACCTCACATCGCAAACCTTCCAGGCGGTAACGCCCTCTGAGTCTAAGGCAAAAAGCAAAGAGCTCCCAGCTGTCGTGCTACTGGCACTTACTGCGCTAACGACTGTGGAAAGTGCCTGAGCAACAAGAGACTGCAAGTGCTACAGCAACTGGGCAACCAAATTGTTCTTATAAGAGAAGATTTCCTCCCAGACAACAGTTTTTCTTTTCTTTCTCCCTCTTTCTCAACACACATAAGAGAAAAAAAAACACATACACGTTGTTCAACCACAGCCACAATCACTATATTCCAACAACACCCAAACTGCAGCTCCTATTCTAATGTTTTGACCTGGTCAATTATCTATCAATGATTATTTTTCCTTTCAACTGCAACATTACCTTCTGCTACTACCTATCGACGTCTTGTCAAAAGCAGAATGAGATCATAAAGGTTTTTTGGAGTCCTGACGGGGTTGGAGAAGATATCTAGCCTCCTATTAACATACGGTCTCGCCCCGGAAGAAGCTTCTCTACCTTCTACTGTTCGGGCTCCAAGAACGACACAGGCCGTGCCCATTCAACGGGTTCTTATACACACTTCTCAAGCTGGAGGGGTCCTTCTTCCAGACGTCTGATGCGGAGACGTGCAATACCCCAGCCGCCATCATCCACTGACAGTAATCTCGGGGATCTGCTCGGTTTCGACGCGACAGGTTCTGGAAACGAGAAAGTCGTGATTCGATGCCGCCAGTGCCCTGTTACTAATATTCACCTTCTTCACTGAGACCTATATCGCAGGACGTCCCCTAATAGTCGATGTGGCCTTCCCTGCTCTCCAACTCTGTACGATGCTGGAGTCTAGCTTGAAAGAACTGCCCAACTTAATGATAGTACTTTCAAACGCCACTATAGCAGTAGGACGCTTGGAGGCGTTTATGAACGAAGCGGATAAAGAAGAAGGCGACTATAGCAACGCCGAGATCGAGAACCTTGACCGGAACAACTGCATGAGCAAGGCAAAGTCTTAGGGCGGCCACTCTAATGTTCGTCGGGAGTGTGGAAGGGTATATGGAGAGTCCATGCCTCATCTACTGCGCCAAGATGGACCTCTATTCGATGATTGTGTCCGAGTGCCGAGGCTTTCGGTACCACATATTATTATGGCCTGTCTGAGCACCCCATTTATGTTGTATTTTCTTGTCGGAAGACCACTCTGGGTAAGCAACGCCTCTGTCATCTAGCAGCGTTCCAGGAGGAAACTGGACGAGCCATCACCTACACAGAGTTTGTAGCTTGGCTTTATGATGGCCAGGGAGGAATCGAGAATCGTCGCTTGGACGCGGCTAGAAAGATGAATGATCTTGAGCAAGGCGATCGTTCATTTGCAAAATTCCTCGAAGAGTATGAAGAGATAGTCGGCGATGACCCGGATAGGAGCAAGACGCCTGACAACATGCACGCCACCAGGATGTATGTGAAGCTCCATCCCGACTATCAGACCGAGGTTCGGAAGGGTGGTTACCCGGAAACTATGAAGGAGATGCGTGTTCGTGGCTATGCCGCGGACAGGGAGTTGAACCGAAAGGATGATTCTGGTGGAAGTGGGTCTTCAGGCTCCAAGAATTCAGGGGGTGGCTCAAACGGCAAGAAACAAGATAAGGCCAAGGATAGGTTGGAGTTATTTTATAAAATATTGATGTTGGGTTTAAGAGATCAATACTGAGTTGGGGAGGTCAAGTTTGTGAGAATGGTACGCTGCCGAGAGAGGCGAAGAGGAGATTGCCTAGAGAAACAAAACGAAAAGCTCGCGTCAGAGCTGGCGCAAATAAAGACCCTGTTGCAAGCGCAGAATACAATTGCCACGGCGAAATTCCAAGAACTGGCAGCTTCGTTGAGAGAAGAGAAAACCGCCAACCAATCTCGAATCAACGATCCGAAAGGAATGATACATGATGATAATTAATTTGTATTGGTTACCGTTTAGATGAGCGTCCCATGCTGAGCGACTATGCGCGTTGGGATACATCTAAATATTACCCCCAACGTAGCGGAGTAGAACGGTATAAATAACACGCACGCTTGCTCAAACCATGGTACCTAGAAGCAGAAGCCCCATATAACCATATAAATCTAGTATGTATCACACCTATCTCATCCGTTTTGTGACCCATTCCAATCGCTACTCCATATAAACGTCGGACAACGCCACTGCGTCCCTTTCTCCTTCTCGCCTGACGGCCCGATGGGTCGGGGACAGACGAAGAAAGATCTCCCTGAAGTAACGAATGAGTCAGTACCGCTTCTTATATGGTGAAGGGATACCGTATTTTTATTTTTATTTTTATTTTATTTTTTATTTTCATTTTTTCAAAAAAAAAAAAAAAAAGAAAAAAAAAAGAAAAGAAAAGAAAAAAGGGGGGGGGGGGGGGGGGGGGGGGGATGGGGGGATAGAAAGAG